>JANHFT010006685.1:104496-117044 GCA_032467955.1 Pseudoxenodon macrops | reverse complement strand
ATTCTGCCTCCTTTAATATTTCCCAGGATATTTCATTTTCTAGGAGAGGGGTGGGTGGGTGCTAACTTCCTTCAATATGATGCAAGTATGATATAGGGAGTTAAGGATAGACCATTTTGTTATGTCACTAATCAAAAGGCTTGATACCACACTACCAAAAGGCTTGATACCACTAATACCACACTTGACAAATGCCACACCTGAAACAGATTGTTCTAATATCCAAAACTAATTATGTTAGTTCATGTATTCAAAGAAACAGATTTGGAAAAATACTGATCAATTCCACATTGTACACCACTATTTCATGGTTTCACAGTAGATGTTTTAGGTTTTAAGAAAGAGTGCTACCTGTATGTTTAAATGTGCAATGGTGTATTTACAAATGGATCCAAGAATAATGCTTAAATCTATACAGTCTATCAAAATCTATAACTTATTTTTTGTCTATATGTCCTGTAATAGGATGCTTTACTTTGTTTATAAATCTCCCAAAATTTAAAATGTTACTTTTGAAAATAGGAACCTTTTTCAAAATAAGTTTATGTTAGTTTATTTATATCAAAACCTACTCCATGGCAAACCTAGCCTCTTGAAATTCAACATGGAAACTTAGATTTAAGTGAACTCAGGATTAGAAAAATGCTGACTCAAAAGCTAGGTGTGACATTCTTTATAAGCTAGGAGATCCCCAGTAAAATTTTAAAAATGACAAGAAAACTATTGCATTGTTAAGTTGACTTTCAACTAAGCAGATGCTTTTCAGAAATCCTGCTATAAAACTAACAAAGAATGCTGTTCTACAACATTCCTGATCATCATCCAGTTGGAGTAGATTTCAACTCCAACAAGGCCTTTACATTTAACAAACCTAAAGAACTTCATTGTGTATACTGTAGGCTTCCAAACAAATTAAAAACAAATTTACCAGAAAGCAACACACACACACACACACACAGAGGTGGGAAGAGACTAGATCTCCCCTTACAATTAATTTATAAATTACCCTTACAAGGGAGTCTCTAAATTACATAAAAGAAAAGCATGTTATAAAAAGAAAGCATGCTATATGGTTACTAATTTTGTCTTTAATTTGTCATAATTGAGGATAGTTAAACAAGAAAAGGCATTTGAAATATGCAAGTTGGAACAAGACTAACAAACCGACATGTACATAATGATTATTTGTTGTTGAAATCTGGCTATATATTATATTTTATATAATTTATATATTTTAAATTAGACTGAAATGTTATATAAAAAAGATTAAGATACTGAAAAATAATTATTCAATACAAGATTAAGTGAAACAATTTACTGAAAGTGGAAGGATAGTAACTAAGCACACAAAAGGTGTGAAAAGTCACCACAGTCTAAGAACAATTACAAACAAATAATCAAGATGTATCTTTTGCCTTCATATTAAGCTATTCTGCACACTAGATCTCTGTCCTTTATCTTTAGGATAGTTTACAATTTTTCAAGATTTTAATCTGAATTTTGGTGATTCAAAACCAAAATGTAATGTAATAATTTTGTTGTGAATTTTTTTCCTGGCAAAAAAAAAACTAGAGCTGAAAAAGCTTCTTAGATGAAGTGAAATGTCTTCAAAGAAAAACCAGAAAGTCCAGTTGCCTCTTAAAAAAGCATCTTGGAACATCTAGGAAAAGCTAGGAATGTTTTTCATGTTTAGCCAAGAAGAGACTTATGGAGATATTTCTAAAGGTTTAGAGTATCTCTTCTAATATTACAAAACTATTAACATTAATACATAATGCAATGTTTGAGATTTATATTTATTTTCAAATTTGTGTGCAGCCATATATGGCAAATTTGTATCTCCCAGGATATAGAGAGCATATAGCACAAAATACTATCTATGTAAGTTGTGGAAAACACACTAATAAACGAGTACCGTATTTTTCTGAGTATAAGACGTACCTTTTTACCCCCAAAAAGAGGGTGAAAACTTCGGTGTGTCTTATACATCGAATATAGCCGCACCCAGCCACCCCCACCTTTTTGGCCTCTGCCTCTCAGCAATTTACCTCTTTGCAGCAAACAGAACAGAGCCTGTTAAGCTAAGCAACTGATTCTCAGCTTCCCGACCAACAGCTGATTGAGACTGCAGGCAGCTGCATGTGCTAAACTGAAAGTGAAACTAAAGCTGCAAGGAGGCAAATTGCTAGAGACAGGCAGAATTTTCTTTTCCTGTGCTAATCAGACTGCTTGAACTGGCTGCAAGGAGGTAAGTCAATAACTAAATATCTATAGAATGTTCAAATGATTAGACTTCTTTTTTAAAGACAACTTATCAAAATGAAGCAGCTTTTTAAAATAAATGCTTGATCTGAAGAGGCTATGCTATTGTATCTTCCTTTAAATAGCAGAGAAAAATAGGGACCATCTTTGGTGGGAAGGTAACAAACAGCATTCTCATCACTGGCGTTTAGTCACATGACCAGCCACATGACCACAGAGACTTCTTTGGATAGCGCTGGCTCTTCGGCTTTGTAACAGAGAAGAGCACCACCCCCTAGAGTCGGCAACAGCTAGCACATATGTGCGAGGGCAACCTTTACCCTTTAATGAACTACTGGAAAGAAAACAAAAATCACATTTCATTTATTTAGTCCACAGAAAATTATCATAGCAGTTCACTAAACCACATTTTATTTCAAGAGGAAAGTTATGAAAACTCAGGGTCAGTAAAAAGGAAATTTCAAGGGAAAGTAGTCCAAAAAGTCAAATAGATTCTAGAATCTTTAAAGAACAGTTAACATATAAATGCCTGCAAAATGTACTATAGTCCATGAGGCTATTGGCATAGATACTAAAGGCTGTCTTCAAAAACTGGAAGGCTTGTTGAAACCACAAAACATTAAATTTAGCCAAGTAAATGGAAGTTTAGAATGGATGCAAAAAGATTTTGAGTACAATTAATCAAGACCTTTAAACACATCAGAAGTCAGCAACCTGGCTAGAATGGTGATTACAATATTGGATAAGGAATTACTTAACAAGGATATTGCAGAGAAATATTTTGTCTTCCTTCATTACTTACCACATAAGGCAAGATGCCTTTGTCAAAACTGGTTGGTTTATAATAAGGGTTATAGAAACTTCTACAAACAATAAAGAACTGAGGTATAGGGTTGGGTTTGGCTTTTTTTTTTAAAAGAAACGATAAAACAAATCCAAATGGGAATGAAGCAATTAGCTTTGAAATATTTGTTCTTTTACAAAATGTCTGTGATTGTTTACAAGATAGGAAAGTAGCCAACCTAACTCAAAGAATTTGAGCAGGCATGCCTTTATATACTCTGTTCACAAATGATCTGAAGTTAGGGCTGAGCAAAGAGTTTACAGTCGACCTCAAATTTAATACATTGGTTGGAAAAATAACCAGCAGTTCCAACAAGTTATCTCCAAATTTTAGGAATGCACACTAATATTGCTCAAATGTAAGCAAAAACTAATTGTTCACATTTAATACAGCATTAGCAGAGAGATATGGGTAGTAAACATGACTTGTGATGGGAAGCACATTAAAAGATAACAATTTGTGGCTACAGGGAGAAAGAGGAAACTGAACACACTGAACACATCTAGTTCATATAGATTACAATATTATTAAAGAATCAGTAAAGATGCAAAAAGGAGCAAACAAAATGATCAAGGAAAGCACATATACCATACAAGGAAATGTTAGAATGTGGTACTACTTGGGTGCAGAAGGCAGGGAAAGGGGAGGGGGAGACACCAGGTTTGTTTAAAATAATTTCAGTATGGAGTCCTTTTCACATGTAATTTGATACACATAATCATATAGCATACAATCACAGAATAGATCAGTGGAGAATAAAGCCATCAGTAGCTATTAATCTAAGGGCTTTTCCCTCATCAACTGTTATAAACAGTATTCTTCTACGTGCTATTTGCTAGGTAATACTTTAACACTTGCTTATGGCTTTTCCAAATGTTAATTGCTCATTGCAAAAGAAGACTGGATAGAAGTTTTGTTTTCATTTATACTGCTGCCATGTCTTTAAACAATATACCAAATGCAATTTACTTAAATTAAAATGGGACATTCAAGGAACATATTTCGATCCAGAGCAAAATACCGTAGCACAGGGATGTCAAACTTACGTCATCACGCAATGTATCGTGACTTTTCCCCTTTGCTAAAATGGATGGACCGTGAGTTTGACACCCCTGCTGTAGCATGATTCACGATAGCTGCTAAATCTGCCTCTTAAGTTAGTTCCCTAAAGCCTCCAATTTCAAATCTAAGTTTAAAACTATCAAAAGTAATTTGTCGCCTTTATCAACCACAGAATACCAACAACAACTGAATTCAGCTGCAGCATGCCAAAAGGTGTCACCATCTCAATAAAATTTGTCATTTTCAAGTTCTCTAGTATGGTTGCCCATGAACAAAATTCAGATGTATTCTAAATTAATACGGTTACACCAGGCATACTGCTTTTAAATAGGTACTGCTGTTGGTTTTCTAGAGGCCATGCACAGTGTGATGGTCTTAATATGTAGTGGAGAAGATTATCAGACACTCCCCACAGCCGCAATGTTGTTTTCCCATTTGCCTGCAGGCAATGTTATTTTCTTTTCTTTTATATACATTCAGCAAAGACAGATGTTTCATAGTTTATCCAATGCCATGAATATAATCACAGTGAAAAATGGGTATTATCAGAAATTGGACTTTATCGTTTCCCCCTTATTAGCTTGGCTTATTTTAAAGCCAATCTTAACACATAGGAACATACTTTGCAAATTGAACATGTGCATATTATAAAGATTTATGATTTAATTTCCCACAGTCATGTAATTGTGGAAGGCACTCACTTCAGAGCTAATGACAGTGTCAATACATAGCTGGGCCTCTGAAACTCCTCAAAAGCATTACACAAATATATAAGGCTATTAAAAACAAAATTGTGCAACTATAAAGACATGTCAATGAGAAAGGGACAAAAATCTCATGAAAGATTTCAACATACTCCAAAACTGAATAAAGCAAATCTATACTTTTTTTATTTTTTTTAACAATTTGCCAAGACTGGAATGAGAGATAAATAGAAGGCACAACAATTTTGTTTCGGTTTTAATACAAATACAAACTAAACATGAAAAAGTCCCTATTTCAATAAAAAAAAATATTTTTACAAGTTCAGGAAGAGTGTTTTAAAAAGTCAAGTTCTAGACATTTAAAACCTATCCCACAATCCTTGTAAGTGGTAAAACAGTAGTGAGAATTCCTTTTCGTGATCATGTACCAAAAGAAAATATTCTATGAATACCCTTTATTCCACTTTTACAACGCCACAAAAAAGAAAAAGAAAAAGGGTAACGTCGATTTCCAAACAGCAACATCTCCAGACTGGGAACGAAGAGGTCCTATGACCCCACCTCCCAAGGGGTATACGGATTTCCCTGCCCTTGAAATGTTTGTCAGGTGCTAGATTTTCCTATAGGCTCCAGAACACATGCAGGTAAAAAGGGTAATTCCACTGACTAAAGCGCACCTCATGTCAGTAAGAAAAAAGAAGAAAAGCGCCACACTTCCATTAGGAAAAATCACTGGTACCAAAAAAATATATATATATCCAGTCCATATGTCTGCAGCGAGCGAGCAAGGATTTGGTAATTCTTTCTAAAATCCATCTTTTCCTGAAATATTGTTCCACAAAGCTGGAATCTGGGACAAGGACTAGGAAGAAAAATCACAAAACCAAACACAAACAAAATGAGCCAAAATTGTATCAAACGTAGCAGTCTATAACAGGGTAGGACCACATTCCAAGATACCCAAGGCTGAAATTCACAAATCTGCAGGAAGAAGGGTTTGTCTCCTCTCATCATCCGTTAATCACTGGCGTTGCCCGATGCCCCTTCCAGTGCCAAATCCTGGTTTCTGAGACATTCCTCCACGCGGAGGGCCTCGAATCCCACCTCCCAGCCCCCCACGGGTGCCACCAGGCCCACGGGGTCTGTTGTCTCGACGATCACCCTCCCTGGCTGCTCGTGTTTTTTTCTCTTCTACATTCAAGCGCACTTCTCCTCTGAACATGATTGGCTGCAAAAGAAAAGAGGGGAAAAAATCAATAGACAAAAAGAAAAAACATTCAGAACAGTCAACAACAGAAGTGCAATCTAAGTCTATTGAAAAGCAACTCACTAGATTCACCATGATCTTTTTCTGGGGAGCATGGAATTGCAACCTAATTTATTTAATCTTTCAAAAAGCTAAAAGATAATGCTGTGGATCCTACCACCTGTTTCAAAATAGGTATATGTTGTTTCTGTGAATTCAAACCACTCCATAGGCCATGTATTTTTTTAACAAGTTGGGATTACTCATGAATCCCTGTGCAAAGCCATAACATTGGATGTTCCCCTGCCCATCAGATTGGTCCCATTTCAACATATAATACAGTGTAGTTGAGGAGAGAAGGACTATTGCATTTCCTATTCTGTCCTTCAACACTTCCTGAAAATCTGAGAACAATTTTGTAAGTGGGGGGAGGGGGGGAGGTCCAAGCAACCCAGCTATCCACAATTATTCATTAAACTGGTGAACTATCCTCACATTTACTATTATGGTTTCAAAAAGTACCAAAGTATCCTAACATATAAGCATTGCTTATACATTACTTCAGAATAACTAGAGTATGAAATTGACATTTATTTAATAATTATTTTAAATAAGTAAATTAATGCAGTAATAATCTAACTACGGTAACTATGTACCACTCTTGTTAATTTCCTTTTAGCAATCATTTGCCAACAGAAAAGCAGAAGCATTCCAGTGACTGGTTTTTGTTTTTAATACAAATATTTTCTGTTTTATTTCAACAGGATAGATATTTAGCAAATTTCAACATGGCCATATCACTTAAAAGTTCATTAATTTGAATTTAATGTACCCTATTGCTGAGGATCTTCTGAACTGGTTCTGGATCATCAAATACCACAAATCCAAAGTTAGGCAGTTTTCCTCCACTGTTGATACGCAGTTCTACAACATTTCCATAGCCTGCAAGAGAGTTTGCAAGTTCTTTGTTCATACATTAGACTGTTCTGTGAAAATAAGCATGTACTTTTAAACCGCCACCAATAGCAAGCTCCAACCAATAGAAAAGCAATGTTCACAGCTTACTCTGAAAGAAGTCTTTTAGTTCTGACTTATCAACGTCATGAGGAAGGTTCCCAACAAAGAGCTGGTGACTGTCTGGGTACCTCACAATCCGTCTGGTTTCCATGTCGCCCTGTTCTCCTTCCCGTACTTAAATAAATAAGATAATTGTGGTGTAAGAATATCATAATATTAAAGGAAATGAATCAGCATCCATCTTAATCTTTGTTTATAATAAAAATTAAAGTCATTAATTAGACAAATGAATTTACAAACAGGATCAAAGATGCTTCATTGTTAACATGCAAGTGCCATCTTACCAAAGCCTTCAAAGTAGAATAAAGTGTCTACATAGAATTAATTTGGTCTCATATTCTTTCAAACTCTTTAAGAAATATTTTTGCATTTTTTAACCTAAGCACAGGAGGCAGGATGTTTTAATCATTCAATTTCAATACTGAACTCCCTTTTAAAAAACATACAGTATCACCACCATACAATTCTTCTATATACCAAATACAGAATTTAGTTTTCTTACTTGTTCTAGGGCCTCTTTGTAGTGGGATGCTTGTCCGTTGCTCTCTCACCCTCTGGTCTCGCTGAGGTCTTTGTGGTGGGGTTTGGGATTCAGGCTTAGATTCAGGACGGGGCTGCAAAATGTATCAAAACAAAATGAAAGCGTACAGAAGACAAGCAAAATTAAATTTTATTTTGACTGTAACCATTGGGAACCAGTGGAAAAGTGTGAAAACAAGCTTAAGAAATGGAATGGAGAAAATTAAGTCCTTTCTTTCAATTTAACACACTTGCTGTTGAAGCCTACAGAAGCTATACCGAGTTAGAAGTGCTGATGACAAATATTTCCTTTCCACAGTATTTTTCATCCATTTTGGAGAGAATAGCAATAGACAGTTGTATTTAATCTTTAATGTGGTAGTGCTTCCTCAAAATTATGAGGGAGTTGAAGAAGAATAGAAAGCAAGTCCAAATGATATGGCTAGGAGACAATTAGATATAGAAGCAAAGCCTAGTGTTTTTAACTTTAAAAAAAAAGACTATTCCCATTCTTCTTAAATCAAAATTTTCTCCTGAGAAATTTTAGAAAGGGGTTATTGTTATTGGAAGAGCCAATAAAATGGATGTGAAATTCATTACTGCTTCCTTTTCTTTTAATACTGTGTTTCAAGTGCAGGCAATCCGCAAGTTAAGAACATCCAACCTACAGATAACTTGTGCAGGCTGCCTATGACTAAAAATGACATATGGCACTCTCCTTACTTAAGCCAATGAACTGCTGAAGTTGTGCAATGTTTCCATGAACTGCTGAAGCTGCATATTTTTAATATACAGCCTATTTTCAGTGGTTTTCAGCATTCATGAAAACACTGCGCAGCTTCAGCAGTTTGCTGGTTTAAGGAAGGAGAGCGCCATTTGCCACCTATTCTGAACATTTCATAAACAATAATCAACTAGTGATAAAAATTCAAATAAATTGTAAATTCATGGCACCTATAGATTGCATTAAACTTTTTGATTACTCTTGCATGAATTTGATGGCTGGTTTCTACCTGTGATGTAGGCAATTTGACAACATGGGGTGGTATGCCGGATACTGGAACTGCTCCACTGGGTGGTAAATTCTTACTTGTCACAGATGCCCATGAAGATGTCTGGAAAAAAATAGTTCTATTAACAATACTGTACAAAATACCTATGACCTTCAAGGCTGCTCTGCTCAACTTCTACCTTTTTCAATTCCATTGGTGTACAGTCTCATTTATTTACATGACAAGTATATACTTGGTATTTAATATTTGTCACCATTTAAATTTTTCTTTCAAATTATCTCAGCAGTTAAGAATAAAACTTAAAAATAATTGGTTCTAATTATTAACGAAAACAAAGATTATTAATTTTGCCTATTAAAGTTGCCTTTCAATGCTTTGTTATTGCATAGCTAAACCATGAATAGGAAGATTTATAGACATTTGGTTCTTATACTACATTTGGATGCAAACACTGATGGTTCCTTCCCACCGTGCAGTGCTTTCCATCAGCAGAATGACTAAATTTAACGAAGACATGATACGTTGCACAGTTCTCTGTTGCATAACCATAATCTTTTATCTGCAAATAAGACTTAGATAAAGCTCATTATCACACTGTAGGTCACAGTAATGGATTGCAGGTAGCTGTTTCAAATTTCTTCAACCTCTGATTGTTTGCCAGAAATATGGTACATTTGCCACTAGGTGTCTATGCAGATATTGTCATTTTGTCCATAAGCTATAAGTGAAACATCTTGTAACTATATAGGAAAAAAATGTGAGGATTTTGGTAGTGCTTTAAGTTTACGCTCTGTTTTAAGGGTATTATTAGATTGGGTGACACATTATTATTAAAAACAGATTTAACAGTAATTAACTTAGTGGTGCAACTTTAGGGAACTAAAAGTCAGAAATGTTTGCAGGATCCTGTTACAAATGAACATTTAAAAAAAAGTGAAAGAACAAATTTATGGAAGGATAGCATATGGAAGGATAACATACTCTGGAGTCTTCTTGCACCACAGGTGTTGGGTCTGCAGGAACTGGAGAAGGACTCTTCTCAATAGCTTCCTCAGGAGCTGCTTCCTCTACCACTAGGTCAGGTTTTTCTTCTTGAACTTCTACTTCAGGCTCTTGTTCAGGCTCAGCTTCTGGTTCCGGTTCTGGTTCTACAACTGGTTCTTCTAGCTGTTCCTCCAAATCATTGCTGCTGATGAAAGATCTTTTCATTATAGTCAGCAATTTGTCTACAATAACAGAATCTTCACTGTTTCTAAACCCTACACTGTTGGGTATTTATAAAATGTTCCGTGATTTATAAAATACCCAATATAATAATTTAATTCAATTCTATACTGGCATGCAAAAATGTTTTCTTGGATGAAATCAGTAATACCTCCATCATTTAATTATTATTATTTTTAAAGCATTCAATCTCTTTCCTTGTTCTACATACGGATAATATGGCTTCCAAATACATTATTTCTAAAAGTGAAAAGAATTGATAGGTATTTACATACTCTAAGAACAAGATTGGCAATTACTGCTGAATGGTGAAAATTTGACTCTAGAATTAACCATAGACCTTCTGTTATCTATCAGCAGAGCTATGAGAGGAAACTTTTAAACAAAAGTGAGATAAGCCTGGATTTTCCGAGAACTGGACTTTTATTTCAGCTAGAGCAAGAAAAGAAGGGAAACTGGAGTGTCGGGTTGACTTACCTGACAGACTGTTCATAGTAAGCTGCTGAATCATCAGCAACTGCCTCTGGAGTCTGTTGCCTTTCCTCAGGCTCTTCTGCCTCTTCCTCGGATTCTGGTGAGGGAGAAAAAAAACACGTTATATCCTACTTTGTACAAATTAAAGGACAGTTCATAATGTTCATTCTATCTTTCATGACTTACTAAACATATGTACATTTTAGATACATATCAGTGGTGAAATCCAATTTTTTTTACTACCTGTTCCGTGTGTGTGGCTTGGTGGATGTGGTTTGGTTTGGTGGGCGTGGCAGAGGAAGGATACCCCAAAATCTCCATTCCCACCCCACTCTGGGGACAACCAGAGGTGGTATTTGCTGGTTCTCTGAACTACTCAAAATTTTCGCTACTGGTTCTCCAGAATCTGTCAGAACCTGCTGGATTTCACCCGTATATGCACCCGTATATGCACATTTTTAATTGTTAATAATGTGGCCAGATGCACACATGGGAGAGGTTTTTGGGTTACTCTGGATTCCATCCATAGCAAAATCCTGATAAAAGTACAGATTTTCAGGGTTCTAGTATTAGATCTCACAAGTTCTGGGTACCATTATCCTTTTTCTGGATATCTTTTCACTGATTTTCACTGTTATTGCAAATTTAGTTCTTTGGAAATATCAACAGGAGCTGCAGCACTATACCTAACCAAAGTCGCACATGGTTAATATTTTTATGGAGACATCAAAGGATTCCCAGGACTGTAGACTAAAAAGTAAAATCACCAAAAGGTTAACAGTGACCACTTGTATAATGCTATCATGTAAACAGCATGGACAAGCTCACCAAATCATTAGGACTTGAAAGAGATCCTACCTTTTTATTATTCAAAGGCATCTTTAAATTATGCAGGCAAGTCATGTTTCATTTCATTATTTAGAGGAGTTATTAACAAGAAAAACCACTGTCATAAACAGAAAGTTAAGAGTATGGAGTTTACCCTCTGGAGGTTCAGCATTCAAGTCACCAAAAACTTCATCCTGGTAGCGAAATATGTCATTATGGACATAAAACTTGTTGGCAACTGACCCCTGTAGACGCGGAAAAAAAGAATTCAGCAGTTTGCTCACCATATATATTTGGGTTCATCTGTCATCCCAAAATCATTTGCAGGTAATCCTTGATTTAGAACAGTTTTATAGTGACCATTCAAAGTTACAATGGCACTGAAAAATGTGATCTATGACCATTTTTCAGTTACAAATCTTTGCAGCATCCCCAAGATCATGTGATCAAAGTTCAAATGCTTGGCAACTGGTTCTTTCTTCTGACCAGTGATCACTTTTTGTAATCTTCTAACAAGCAAAGTCAATGGGGAAGTCAGATTCACTTAACCAACTGGTTACTAATTTATCAAATGCAGTGATTCATTTAACAACTGTAGCAAGAACATTTGTAAAATGGGGCAAAACTCACTTAACAAATGTCTCACTTAACAACAGAAATGTTGGCTCAATTGTGGTTGTAAGTCGAGGACTACCTGTACTAGAATGTCAGTCCAAAACAGTTTTACCTATATGTGCTATTCAGAAAATACAAGGCAAGACTTAATTCCTTGAACTCTCTGAATCACTTTAAGCAAAATACAACAATAGATGTCAATGAGTAAAGACAAGAGTGGATTTTCTTAATTTTAGTGATAAGATACTCTACTATTTAGTATGATAGTTCAATAGCATTTAAGATAAATAAAACAAAGATATCTGAACTTGGCCTATGAAGAATGGCATCGAAATCCTCTTTTAAAGATCAGATATTCGTAATCTACTTGTCATAGATATAAGAAACGTCTGTTTTCTTGCAATTTAATTCCTATAAAACCTGATATTCTTTCAATTCAATATTATGATATATTATCTGGTATTTTATATACTTTTCTATTAGACAACATTTCTGAAGAAAAGCCATGAGCCCATCTTTTGCACGCCCCCACTTTCCTACCGTGTTTCCCCGAAAATACGACCTGTCCCGATAATTAGACCAACCCTGCTTTTTAGGGTGGGCATAAATATACGCCCTCCCCCGAAAATAAGCCCTCCTGAAGGGGTGGGCGGGGCCAGCATAGCGGGCAGCCCTTCCCT
>JANHFT010006685.1:87098-104396 GCA_032467955.1 Pseudoxenodon macrops | reverse complement strand
ATGCGTCCAAGCAAGACACATGGAGTGAGACATGGCTCCCCTTGCCGTCTCTTCTCCCTCCCCTCTCCAGGCATGGCAGGGCTCCTGCCCCTTGCTTAGCCACCCGCCCCCTTTAGGGATGCAATATGTGACAGGTGGGGTGGGGTGGGCCTCGAGATGCACATCTTACCTTTCCAGCTCCATCACATTCCTCACCAGGGAATGAAAACTTTTCGCGAGTTCTAGATGTTTGATTGAACTCACGAGAAGTTTTCTTTTACAACCTGCTTCCCTGGACGCGATAGAGCTACAAGTGTCAGGTAGGACATGTGTCTCGTGGCCCGCCCCGCCCCATCCCCTTTTCCACCTGCCACTCTCAAATTGTGCCGGAACATCTTACCAGTATCTGGCTTCTCTTTCGGCCAGGCTTTGCAAGGAAAAGGACTTGCAAACTTCACTGGACACAATGGCAATGAACAGGATGGTGCTACCGTACAAGTGTCAGGTAGGACGCGCGTCTCACAGCCCATCTTGCCCCACCTGCCACCACCAAATTGCACCTCACTGCAAGACGCGCATCCTACCTGACACTTGTAGCACCGTAGCATTCCTCGCTGTTGTGTCCAGTGAAGCACGATGCAAAAGAAAACTTCTTGCAAGTTCAATCAAACTTCTCGAACTGGCAAGAACTTTTCTTTTGCAACATGCTTTCCTGCACACAACGATGTGGAACGCAATGGTGCTACAAGTGTCAGGTAGGACGTGCATCTCGCGGTCCACCCTGCCAGAAATGAGTCTTTTGTGAGACTTGTCGGGCTGCCATTGCTGCCTCATGGAGCAGGACTGTGCAAGGCTTGTACCGTTGCATGTACGAACGGCAACACTACTGCGTGGTTCGACATACCGGCACAGGTGGCCTCCTGCTGCTCGTGGCTGTGCTGGTATGTCGGACCACGTAGTAGTGCTGCCGTTCGTACATGCAACGGCACAAGCCTTGCACAGTCCTGCTCCACGAGTGGCAGCTGTGGGCCAGCCTCTTGCCCGGCGTGAAAAACAGGGAGGGGAGGCGGTGGCGACAGGACATCCAGTCCCATGCTCACCGCCGACTGCACCCCCAAAATAATAAGCCCCCCCATAATAAGGCCAAGGCCATATTTCAGGGGTCAAAAGATAATAAGACCCTGTCTTATTTTCGGGAAAATAAGATGAAATGGTATATAGATGAAAAAAAGGTTTTTCAAGGATATCGAAGTATGAATTCATACAGTGAACAGTGGAATAAATTAGAGTTAATTAATTTCCTTCCCTTTTTCCCTTTTTTCATGCCTTCAATTTCTTTCACTCCCTACTTCTCTCTTCTTTTTCACCTTGCAAATGATATCCTAGCAACAATATAGTTTTTTGGTTTAGTCAGTAAAAGGCAGATAGTGAGATTTCTTATCTACAACTTGTTAAAAGAGATTTTTACGGCAAAAAAAAAAAAAGTCTTACAACAACCCAGCAATATCTAAAATACAAAAATATAGACAAGTATTTCCCTGGCTACATACCTCAGGGGCAAGGACGAAAGTTTGCATGAATCTCCGCATTGGCTGAGTGTTATTAGACAGCTCACCCATGACCTGTACAACAACACCATCGTTAATAGTGGCATGAGCATCCACGTGGCGGATCTTTGTGCGGCAATCCTTAAAATTCAGTGACAACACTTTCTTGTGGATATCCTAAAGAATAAAATGGAGAGAAAGAAAAATACATTGGGATAATTAGAAAAAATATTCTCAGAAAAGAAAGTAGGGATGTGTACATAACAGGATCCAAATCCAAAACATATCATTGAGTTCTGGAAGTTCTGGTGATCCATTTAGATTGGCAGAAGCACAGTAGAAATAATGCAGTACATTTTGACTATTCCAGGTTTCACATGGAATAAAATCAACAGAAATCTCAGAGCACTAAACCAAAAATAAAAAAAAACTAGACCACCCTCACTCTCTTATCCTACACATTTTCCCAGCATCTTCTGCTGTCTGTCCTACCTCAGGTATCACAACTTGTGCCTGTCCTGGGTGCCTATTCTTTAATGTAACTATCTCTGCACTAAGAAATAAGCTTCCAGCACCTTCACTACTTCTCTCTCCTTCTTTCAACCACTGGCAAGAATTACGTAGTTTTCAAGGAAGATTCTTTGCTTTTTTCCTGCTCCTATCTCTTCCCAACCACTTCTGCCATATTGTGTTCCATACATGGACTAATCTAAACTGAACATATTTTATTCATTTTAGGCTCAAGTATGAGCATAGTTGTTGTTTTTAAGGAAGAAACCAAATTCCTTTGTTAACTGAATCATCTTTTTTTTCATATATAGTTTCATTAAGCTTTCCTATTTAAATTAAATATTTGTGCCACTATATTCATTCTCTATAGCAAGGTAAAGTATAACCAAGTCCCTGAAAAGTATACAGTATCTAATTAAAGTAACATAGCAAAAGCCAAGAGACACTCAGACTATACTGACGTTTAAAGAAAGTAGAATGTAGAATATCATCTTGTTATTGGTTGGCACAGTCAAACAGGAAGTCCTGATCACCATATACCAGTCTAAAAATCAATTTCCAAGTTTGAACTGCTATTTTTTAAAAACATTTTACATAATGACTTTATAAACGCTTACAGATTGTCCATGAACAGCATCCGCTGGTTTTCCATTGGAATCCAAGCCACCATGAACATATGAAGAATTCTTTCCATAAAATCTGTGAGACAACAATTATAAACACTGTATTTTCATACAATTTCAATCTATCAGGTGCATTTTTATAACATTTTATCTATTGGCATTAAGCAAGAGATATAAGCTCTTGTTTAATTTGGATCTATGGATAAACAACAATTTATCAAATCAATTTTTGCAATAAATATTGGTAAGGCTCAATCTTTTACCTCTCATATGTAAGAAAGCAGAAGGAATTTTGATATTATTTCAGGCTTGTCACAATAAAAAACTAATTAAAAAAAATTAAAGACTAAAAATTGGGGGAAATCAGATTTTATTTAAGTCATTAACCTTACATATATCTCTTCTAAGTATGTTCAGTTAATTGCTCTCGTTTAAGTTATTTAGTATCTAAAGCTTCCAGCTCTTTTGCAGAAAATTTGTCTGGATCCTATTTATACAATTTAAAATATAGTAACTTACAAATTCCATCAATCTAGCAAAGCTACTAGAAAGTAGTGGTAGTTTGTGGGAATTGTAGTTTGAAATAATGCAATTGATTAACTTGGGCTTCTTTCCTGGTTTTTAGTCACGCATTATTTGCAAGCTCTTGTGTCATAATGAATTCATGTAATTAAGAGGCACTAGAATCCACAATTCTTTTTTTTTTAATACAACAGCTACTTGCAGTCTAAACAAAAGCATCAACACAGAACAATCTTTCTTTTTTTTCCTTGGCTTGTGCCAAGGAGATACAGTAGAATTTTGAGCCAAAATCTGTAATTTAATTTTACTGAAATCAGTGGGGGGATAGTGCCCATAAGATGAATTTAAAATAAATAAATTCCGTATTTTTATAAGTATAAGACACACTATCCCCTCCCCCAAAAGTGGGTGGAAATGTCTGCACGTCTTATACAGCAAATGTTGCCAAAGCCCCGCCCACCTGCCAGCACCCACCCTTCGGCCACTTACGGACTCCGCGCATCGCATTTTCAACCTCCAAAAACCTTGTTTTTGGCCAGTTGCAGGCAGTGGGGATTGCCGCCGCTGCCAATCCCCACCGCCTGGAACCGGCCAAAAATGTGACACACAGAGGCCAAAAACGGGACATGCGGAGGCTGAAAATGTGACGCACAGAGTCCGAAAACACGATGTGCAGAGGCAGCTATGTGCTATGATGATCTTGGCACTCTGGAATGGATCTAAAACGGAGCATGCGGAGGCCAAAAACGCAATGTGCGGAGGTCAAAAACGCAATGTGTGGAAGGCAAAAACACGATGCATGGAGGCACCAATGGGCTATGGCAATCCCCGCAGCCTGGAACAGCTGATTGGCGGTATTCCAGGAGGCCGATCCAATCGCCAATTAGCTGCTCATGCTGAATCAGGCTCCAATAACGTGCTGAAGCTGATCAGGCTGTTTGCTATTTGCTGCAAGAATGCTAGCCAGATGAATACCGATGGATGCTGGTAGGCAGAGGCAGAAATTTTTTTCTTGTTTTCCTCCCCAAAACCGTATGTGCGTCTTATACTCCAAAAAATACGGTACATGCATAGGAAGGGAAATCTTCAGACTGAGAAAGTCCTTAATTGAAATAAATGTTAAGTGGGGAGAAAAAAATCAGGGATAGATTCTAATTTTAATTAACTGATTTTCCCTCATCAAGTGAGAGCAATATTACATTTCTCTCATTTTTTAAAATAGGGAATTATTCTAATATTTTCAAAAATGATTTTTAAATATATAATTAGGTCAATTGAGTAGCATGACCTGTCATTTCACCTATTTTGTGACTAAAATAAAATGAATAAATAATAATAATAAATGAATAATAAATAATATTTTTAATAATAATTTTTAATAATAATTTTATCTAGTAATAAATGAAGAAAAGGCTTGTTCAAATTTAGTAATTGTTTCATACTGTCTGAATACTTACATCACTTCTGAGTTTTGTTCCACTAGACTAGAACACCTATATCAACTTTTGCTGTGCCAAAACACAGCCAAACTTAAAATATGAAGCTGCATGTTTGCTTCATCCAGGTAACTGATAACTTGAATTCTAAATAAACAACTGAAAATGCCCCCAAAATTATTGTTTTTATCCAAATATGAAGAAATGTACATGAATTACATGACTACGTATGTATTACCTAACACATGCAATTATTATTTAAGACATACAATCAAGCAATAAACAACAGCCTACTCAAGAAGCTACCAAGGAGAAAGTAGCACCCAACAACACTGAAAGAGCAACCTACAGTGTATAAACAGAGAGCAAATCCCTCTCCTTTCTACCAGTGAAGAAGTAACTAGTCTGGTAGCAAAAAGCTTGCAAGCAAACAGCCAAGCTCAGAGCAAGGACTCCACAGTTCAACCCTGAGCTACATATTTCACTTCTACTGGTATTATTTATGAATTTCTCCTAATGTATTTTTCATCCAGTGTATCAAAAAGATAAGAGATAAAAATAACCCTGAACAATAGCTTCCTTTTGATCTGCATATTAGTTACACAATTCAAATTATCAAAAAAATTTCTTCCCATTTTTACCTTGGTATGAAGCTGAGGGGAATTCTAAAATATGGAGGTTTTTTTTAAAAGGCACCTTACTTCACAGAACAGTACCTCTAAAATACAATGTAGTATCTTTCCTAATAGTGATACAGATCAATCCTCTATTTATGACCATTCAGAATCACAACACTGAACAAAGGGATTTATGACCCATGCCGAAAGTTACAATTGTTGCAGTGATCCCCTGGTCATGTGATCAAAATTTGAATACTTACCCTGCCTACACTTATGAGAATTCAGGGGAGGCTGCAACTTTCCCCCATTCACCTGACTTGCTCCCATCTATGTTATTTTGCCCCTGGCTACCCTACCTTATAGGGCAACAAGCTAACCCAAAACTGTGTGGCTCACCTAGCTACCTTCTGTCCTAGTTCTTCACCAAACTTCTGCAGCCAGGTGCAGTGGCCAAAACAGAAGTGTCTCATTCCTTTTGCTACCTCCTTTTCATACCTTTTTCATTGCTCATCTGCCTCCTTTTTGGACCCAGCTTCTCTTGCAGCCATTTGCTACACAAGGATAAAGCCAGGAATAGTTTAGGAAAGTTTTTTGTTGCTTGTCTGCCTCCCTTTATGATCCAACTGAAGGCCAGGCCTCCTAGGGCTCTCTCCATCCTTCTGAAACACCCCAGTATTCCTTATCTGGGACTCATCTGCTTAACACCCATGATAAGCTCTTAATGATCACAATCAGAAGTGCCAGGACCGTGGTCTTTGAGCAAGGAAGCCACATGGTGTCTCGCTTACTGACTGCTTTACTCAACAACTGCCATTTTGGCCACAATTGTGGCTATACGATTAGGATTAACTGTAGTAGAAAGGAGTGGGGTAATTCATTTTCCTTTTAAAATCTGCACCAAAGAATTGTCCAATTTGTTATTTGAAGAGGCACAGAAAAGGTATTGTAGATATTTTCTTGCATAATACCAAATGTTAAGGGGTGGTTGTTGTTCTTTAATGTAGCAAGCAAATTGCTAAAAGCGTAGACATAAGGGTAAGAAGCTGGTGTTAAGAAAAAGGAATGAAGCACAAAGTTTATGATATATGCAAGTATCAAACAAAAGAACAGGTTAATTTATTGTTAGAAAAGCTTTCAAAGGTAAGTTGAAAACCGTACCTGTGCAGGTAGTCTGGTGCTTGATTCAGCAAAGTATAATACTGTCTCACGAACTCCCGCCCAACCAGCAGGGGACTTGGCTTCTCCATCACCATTTCTTTGGTCAACTGAAAACTGAAGGCCAAAATCTTCATAAAAATTTGAACACTTCTAAAGTCTTGCAAGTTAGATTTGGCTAAGTTAATGTATTTCATATATTATTAAATTATCCTAAAACTCAAGCACTATTCAGGGATATAAAATAATTTGATTTTCTTCTTCCCAGGCACTCCTTACAGTCCTTAAGCACATGAGAAAGCTCAGTCTTTATACTGGCTTTGCATATTCATCCCCAAATATAGGAATTATGTCTAGCTTCCAGAAAGATCTCATATGAAATGAAAAAGTTATCACACATTCAGGTTCTTCCAATACACTCAAGAGAATATGCATGAAAGTGACAAACGATCTCATTTTACCTCATCTACACTGAGAGAAGCAAAAACAGATCGATTCTTAATCTCTTTTCTTCTGGAAAAGTCCAGCAAAATACTTTCCTCTCCCTTCACTCAAAATAGGACCCTATGAAAAGACCTGAATAGATGCTTCATTTTTATCAAAGTTATCTTGCCTAGGTAACAGTACTGAAACAGTACCATCTATCAGAGAGCTGACCACTTTGCTGGACTTTACTATTTTCTACAGCTATATGTGTAGGACACTTTTACCAACAAGATGTTTTAGCGGTTTTCATGAATTCCGGAGGAGGGGACTTGTATGTCACCCAAAGTCCACTGGATTTGGGTTGCTATAATTTAAATAAGTTTTTTTTTAAAGTACATTTCCAGCAAAATTCTGTCTGGATTTTATATTGTCACCAATTTCCCAGAACTTGTAAAATCTCATTGATAATGCCTACTGATTAAATCAAAATCAGGCTTACTTTTTGAAATATGGTTTAGATAAACTGGTATCTGATACAACCAGTATCTGTAACCTATCTACCGTGTTTCCCCAAAAATAAGACAGGGGTCTTATTTCCTTTTGACCCCCAAAATAAGCGCTTGGCCTTATTTTCGGGGAGGTCTTATTAATTTTGAGGTGCAAGAGGTGGTGAGCATGGTCACCTCATGGCTGCTGCTGTGTTTTGGGGAGGTCTTATTTTCAGGGAAACAGGGTACTTCAAATATTACTATAATAGCAGATATAAAATTATTCATGAGTTTGAAAATATATACTACTATGGTACCGTAATAGGTTAGCCAATCTCAAAATCACATGGAAATGGTTATCATTGAAACAAAAGTATTCTTTGTAAATATAATTTGCTCACATGGAAAGAATTAAATTTTTACACATTCATTAATCTGGATAAAATCTTAGAGGGCTAACTATGTGAAATAACTATGAAAAACAATAAAAGCTCTCATGGCAACTCAAATACCAATGTTTCTTGTTGTGAACCACAATACTTCATCAGACGCAGGAAAGATCATCTTGATTATTTTCCTATCAAACACACACATAAACAGGACTAGCAAACATCAAGAGGTAATGAAATACTAGCAGTGAACGTAAATTAATTAATAAATGTAACAAAATTGTCTATTATACAACTAAACAACTATAGGCATTCATCCACAGATAAGCTGATTAGGGTAAGTGAAACATAGTATTCTCACTAACCAGTTATTTGTATTCTTACTAATTGGATATTTGAGGGACCATCTCTCCCTGGTTACATCTACCTATCCAATCAGGTTCAGCAGAAGAGATATAGTATGGGTACTTTTTATTAGGGAGTTTCATCTGATGGGACTCAGGACAAGAGCGTTTTTTACCTTGGCCCCTACTTTCTGGAACATCACTGCCCCTGAGTTTAGACTAGCGTGAACCCATTGGCCTTTCAGAAGAGCCTGAAGACATGATTCTAGCCTGGAGTGGTGGTATGGAGCTGATAAGATGGCTGTACTGTTTATAAACTGTTAGATGGTATTCTCCTGCATTTTACATTGTATGGTTAATTATTTTTAATTGTATTTTTTGTTGTTTAACTTTGTGAGTCAATCAGGACCACACATGTGAGATGCCTGGGCTATATAAATTAAATAAATGCTAGCCGAAAATGTTTTTCTGCAGCAATAAAAAAAAATTTTAGAAAAAGAAAATGTCAATTCATGTTGATACTAGATTACTAGGACAAGTTGAAATCTGGATCTGTGCTTGATCTGGCTTCTATATCTGAACTGCCCTATTGCAGTCTGTTATTGTGTGTAAGCAAAGAAGTCCAGATCTATTATCAAAGACCCATACAAGGTAACACTGGCCAGAATAAATACTAACTGATTCTTTTAGTTATGAATTATAGTTAATGTATACAAGTCTGCCTTTGTTAAACTAATATTTAATGAAGCTAAACAGCTTAACAAATGCCTACTTAAAAGTCATTTGAATGCATGACAGTTGAGTTTGAACAAATACTATTATATTGTAGGGATCAGATATAAACAATAAGTTTATATGATATTGGAAACTGAAATTGGAAGCATGCTTAGCAATTGGTTTCTGATATAAAAAAGATAAAAACCCATCTTGTAACTACAGTAATGTCAAGAATGAATTATTGTGAAGCCTAGCATCAGATTAATATGAGAAGAACATTCATGAGATCTTTAGAGAATGATGGTATTCTAGATCTCCCTAAAAGAAAACTCGCTTAACAAACAATAATTTGGACTAGAATTTCCATCACTAAGTGATGTAGTCATAAAATGCAACAAGATATGACCGCACAGATTAACAAAGTAAACTCTAGCATTCATGGCTGCTGTTAAGCAAATCACTTTGTACCATTAAGTGAGGGTGTCACCATTGGTAACCTCCTGCTGGATTCCCCATTAACTTTGCTTGTAGGAAGTCATCAAAGGTTGCAAATGGTAATCTGGACACTCAGATGCTGTAACTAGAAGCTGGGCACTGAGGGCCCGGATCCCAATTATGCAATTATAAGTATGGTGCAATCAACAGGAGTATAAGGACAGGTGGTAACTGCCACTTGTTGTTCAGCACCATTTTAAGTTTGAGTGGTCACTAAGTGAGGACATATACATCTACTGTAATTCAACCTGGTGGCAGAACTTCAAAACTTAATAAGTGATGACCCAATCAGTAATGCTTCCTTTTTATGTAAACCACAGGAGCATTTAGGCTTATATACTGCTCCATAGTGCTTTACAGCATTCTTTGAACAGTTTACAAATGTCAGCATATTGCCTCCACAATCTGGGTCATTTTACCAACCTCAGAAGGATGGAAGACTGAATCAACCTTGAGCCAGTAGGATCAAACTCCTAGCTGTAGGCAGACTTGGCCTGCAATATTGCATTCTAACCCCTGTGCCACCATGGCTCATAAAAATCAATTTTGGGGATTTAAACCTGTGCAAGAAGGAAACCCACAATATCCAGTATATAAACTAGCACACCGATAGTGTGTGTTCTCAGAATAGAATCCATATATAGGAAGTTACCAGTTAAGAATGAGTTCTATTCCTAACTCTGTCTTTAACCCAAATTCCAGAAGTTGGAATTTGTATTTACAAACAGACTATGTATTACTAAAAATGGCAGGCAATATTGTCCTGTCTTGAGGTGACAAAACATTGAAGCTACGCAATGCTTTCGCAAACTGATGAAAATATACAGTATATTAAAAATACATGGCTTCAGTGGTTCCTAAAAGCATTGGGCAACTTCAGCAGACTATTGGCTTGAGGAAATACCATCTGCCATTTTCAGTAACAAGTGGCCTATTTGTATTTAGGGCTTGTCCTTAAGTTGGATGTTCTTAACTGAGGAACTGCCAGCAATTGAAAGGTTTACGAACAAAATTAAATTCTATTACCATCTTAAACATTTCTATAACATAATGCTATATTCAACATAGTAAATAAGATTCTGACCTATTTCATTAAATTTACAAGATAGACAAGTTGGGCCACTGAATTCCATCATCTTTGGGGTCTTTGGGATCCCCAAGATGACCCCATACTACATCTCTGCTCCATGAATTTCACTGGCTACGTGTCTGCTTCTGAATGCAATTCAAGATGTTGGTTATAACCATTAAAGGCCTTAATGGCACAGGACCGGGCTACCTGATGAATCATCTTGTCCCAATCAAGCCTGTCCTACCTGTGTCAGCAGAGAGAACCTATTGTGGATCCCATTAATCAAAGAATTCTGACTTTCAGCATCCAGAAGAGGAGCCTTCTCTGCCACAGCGCCTGCCCTTTGGAACATCTTACTCTCTAAAGGTGAGGTTTGCCCACCCTTTTGTAGGAGCCTGAAGACTTGACTCTGCTGGCTGGTCTGGGAACCCAATGGGGGATTTCAACAGTGGCAGTGGCTGCTAGATTGATGGAAATTCCACTCCCCCCTCTCTTACTCTCTGCTCTCCAACCATCCATCTTTTTGTTACATAGTGATATATTCTCACCTTCTTTTTCATTGTTTATTTTATTGATCTATTATACTTGTTTTGTTTACACTTTCCTTTCTTTATTTTTGTAAGCCACCTAAAGTAGCCCCACAGTGAGATAAATGGCAAATAAATTTAATTAATATCACCCTTCAAGAATTTACATTGATTTATAAACAATTTAGAAACAAGGGTACTATAATGCCATTCAGTACAAAGATTTCTGATCTAGCTATTGGTTCAGATATCTGAGATCAGGATATTGGGGTGCAGAAAATTATTTGCACCCCAGCTTTATTAATTTCAACTTATCAACTTAACTCAACAGACCTGGATACTACCAGGTTGCCAAGCTCCCAAAGAAATTATTTTCATGGTAATTATTAATGCTGATTTGAGGAGGGGGAGGGCAAGGATGTCTCTGGAAAGTGAAGAGCATATTGGGAACACTCTCACAAAATGACTGACAATATGGATCATGTTGGGAAGTCAGTAGTTGCATGTCTTTGATATAGTGCCGCAAACAATATATCTTAGAATTCATCCACTTGCTTCCCACTTGGTCAAATTAGAATTATAGAACGCCTCTTAATAGAAATGTTGAAAAGCCACTGTAATGCATATTTAATTTTGGTAACTGAAGCTATTTTGGGGGAAAGTGCTTTTCTTTATGCTGGATTTGATGCCATATATTTCATCTCTCTTTCCAAACCAATTAGGATAGGATACATAATTAATCAGGTCAGAACCAAACTACTGTTTCTATTTGTGGAAGGGTCTGAGTAGATGAAATTGTCCAATTTCCATTATGTGACAACTACCTTGTCCCATTCTCCCCCTCAATATTCAAGAACATTAATGAGAGGGAAAGGAAAATAGGACATGGTAGCTTTCATAAATCTTGTCTTCAGATTTCAGCACTATTTCCTTACCCCTTCATAACTCTAAACAGTTTTTTTAGTAATGTATGGGCATAGCAACAAAATCTGATTCTGTATTTCCCTTCAGCAAGATAATCCTATATAGATCGACCTTGCTTAGTGACTGCCTAAAGTTATGATGGACCACCGAAAAGTGAAGTTTCAACAGGCACAAATGCCCCCCTCCCCAGTCTTGTGGTCCCATTTTTGGCACTTGGCAACTGCTCACATTCATAGCTGTTTAAAGCATTCTTCAGCATTTGTTTCTCGCTTCCAGCTGTTTACTTCTGATTTCCAATAAAAAACACTCACAGGTATAATAAAATTGTTTAACGACTGTGCTGCTCATATAACAACCAGCACAAAAAACCCCATAAAATTAGGCAATCACATGGTAACCTGATTAATGCCCACTATGACTTACAATCATAATTCTTGGCTCAATTATGGTTGTAAATCGAGGACTACTGTAGTAAGAAATTCCAAAATATGTAACCGGAAAGTTATAAAAGTAAGACCATACTCGGGCATCAACGATCTAGGAACTGGAAGGAATGGATCTGCCTCTTACATCTAGAATAAAATGTTCCAGAAGACTCCAAGGAATTCAGCTTCATACACATAATCTGCAGGTATTCCTATCACCAAATGCATGGGAATAACTTACAGTAAGATGTTACAGGTAAAAGAATTATACCAAACAGAAGTTTATTTGAAGCATTATTCTTCAAGCCAGGGGATTAATAGAACTTTTTCAGTCTGGCACGCAATCTGATTTTTTTTTTTTTGTCACATTTTTAAAACAGGTAAAATAGTTTTCATAAACTGCTTAGAGATTTTGACCATCCAACAAGGAGGAATGTGATGCTATATAGTACATTTGCCAGCAGCAGAAGAGAAAAATATAGAAGACTCAATTAAACTGACCCTGCATTTTCTTCGCATTCAACTACATCATCTATCCATTTGTACAGTATCACATCCGGGAGAATCTGTTGTCACTCTTTAAGGCACCCCATTTAATGACAGTGACCAAAAATGCTGAAACTTGGATTTAGATAGTAAGACAATATAAATTGATAGAAATGGATTAAGTCCTTCTCAGCGTAAGAATTTTCAATTGCATGTAAGAAACTCAAAAGAAAGAGTACAGGGTGTAGAAATAAAAACTAAAATTTACATAACTATCATTAATAACCTCATTTATTTCATTGTATTTATAGAACTGCCAATATCACAAACTGTGACTATGAGCAGCATATAATAAAAACTAAAAACTAAATTTTTTAATATCGAATTAAACATATTGGTGTTACAAACTTGTAGAGTATTTGATGTTATAGACAATGCAGCCATTTCCTAGAGACCCGTAGTTTACTGAGCCAATCATGTTTTGAGGGATTTCCGATGGGGCCAGTCTCACCTTGAGGAAAATTAGGTTCCACAAGGCATAAAGGGCCCACCTCCTGGGTCTTACCATGTGTAACATTTTTTGTAGACTCACAACATACCTTTTCTGCCAGACTTGATGGGACGGGCAGAGATAATCAGGAAGAGGTGGTCCTTCAAATAGTGTGGCCCATGTCATAAAGGGCTTTAAAAGCCAAACCAACACCTTGGTTTTGCCAAGGGAACATATACTGTATTTTTCGCTCCATAAGACACATTTTTTTTCTTCAAAAGTGAGTAGAAATGGTGCCGGTCCTTTAATGAATAACAGCCAGGCTGCCGCCAAGGGGTCCTTTTAGTGAACTCCACCTCTTCTGTCTTTGTCACTGCCCGCTTCTTCTGTCTCTTTTCCACAGTGCAGGAGTCAATAGGCACAACTGGCACATGAGAGGATACTTATCTGTGGTTTTCTCAGGCTTTGCCTGATATTTTTTTTCTTGTTTTCCTCCTCTAAACCTAGGTGCGTCTTATGGTCTTATGATCAGGTGTGATTTATGGAGCAAAAAATACGGTAATTGCCTACACCATCACATTTTGCACCAAATTGATGCATCAGGATACTCTTCATGTGGAGTGCATTGCAGTACAAGAGTTGATCAGAACATCAGTGATCATAAGCAGAGCCTCCCAATCCAGGAATGGGAGCAACCAATACACAACATGTAGCTTCTAGCCATGACTATCACCTGCTGTTTGAGTAAGAATTGCCAGTCAAAGAGGATCCCAACACTGCATAAAGTTTGGAACAGTGCAAATCTATTCTATAATGAAGATGGCAAAGTTCCTGAATCGGAGGGCCCCAAAATCTTGGAGCCATTCAGTCTTTCCAGAGCTCAGCTGAGGCATGTTGTTCCACATCCAGCTCCCTATAATCTCCAGGCACTGGGACACAACATCACTTGATTCCCCAGAAGGAGAAAGATATGACTGGGTATCATCAGATACCTTACCTAATGGCAATGGAGAATTTTACCCAGCAGCTTCATCTAGTTTTTGAATAGGAGAGAACACCAAACCCTATAGTGCACTACATAGAATTAATGCTGATTTCTATGAATTAGACTGCAAAATTGGTGAGCTAATTCAAGAAGGACTAGCAACAACTATTACTAGCATTTTCAAAAGCAATGTGTTCATTGTGATTTTTTTAATATTTATCATTAAAAGTAGTTATTTATATTCAGCTAATGTTAACATCTGATACCAAGGTTAACCACTTTTTTCATTTTAGCTAATACCAATTAATTTTAGCCTTTTCAAAATAATTAGAACAGTACCTATACATGGATGGCAATCCATTTATTTTCTCTAGTACTTTCTGGATTTTATTCAACCATTACATATTGTGTACTGAGCCTCTTATGTCACTACTTAATATTCACCCTATATTTAACTATGGATTGGGGAACTTTGGCCTTCAGGTACCAAACATCTAGTCGTGTTTCCCACTGAGCACTAGGTGCTAAGAGTTATCATATACTCCTCATCACTGTGAAAGATCCTTTTTGCAGATGGGGATATTCTTAAAATGCATTATTAAGCTAATTCTTACTCTGACATCTTAAGAGTTAACAACAGCTAGAGGATTAAACCACCAGTGAGTCAAACATGCTAGAGAAGTTTTTAGGTTAGAAGCAGAAATTTTCATCTCTGCAGCCACTGTTTCAATAGTAAAATTGCAAATAGTAAAATGTGCAAATCTTATCCTAGAGTAGGAGAAACTACTCCAATACTTCAGCTGCTCCTTCTACTTTGCTTTCAAAGGAATAGGCAGAAAAAGAAAAACTTTCCTTTTCATCCTCTCTAGAATAAACTCATCATGGTTGACAAAATGGCAGTTCCTCCACTATGAACTCTTCTCCCACTATACTGGGCATCCATAGAAATGCCCTGCCCATGGTGTTCCTTTGGTTATATATACAACACTACCAACATTTAGAAATTCACAATAATACTTTTTGTCAGCAAGAAGAGGGATATAAATTCCGTTATCATTTGGTCAGCTTTCTACATTCATAAAGAAGCTATTACATATGGCCCAGTCTTTAAAAAATCAAGGAAAAATGTGTTAATTTACAGCAATTCCTCAACCAGTTGGAGATGGAAGTTTTTAACATTTTTTTGTGGCAAGGTAGTAAAACAGTAATTTAGAGCAACATTTTCAAAGTTGTTCTCAATGGAAAGCTAGATGAGGTACTTACAAAGTAATTATACCACAAGCAGATGCATGAACATTTTTCTTGTTCTCTTCATACAAATTATTCCTTTAAGTTAGAAAGGGAAAATGATTTTTTGCTGCAGAATGCATGGCTACCAAGCCTAACCCTAAAAATATTTTGCCAAACCTAGCAAAAGGAAGTCAAGCTAGTTTTTTTTCCTGTTTATATTTCATATAAAATTTAACCTTCTCATACTAAAGTCTTTTTAAGCTTCATAAGAAAACTGCTCTTTTTCTTTCTATGACAAAAATCTACGGCATTCCTTGTAAGAGGACTATTAAAAAACATGAAAGGGGAAAAATGAATTTCTGACATTTCATTCTATTAAAACTCTATTTAGATACAATTATTTGGAATTAGATGTATGTAAATACTGCCATGTCAGTCTCCAAGAATCACATGTGTCACTAGTATGTAATACCAGCCCAAAGATCAAAATACCCATTAGGATATTTCATTGTGGTCTTTTAACTTAAGGGAACATAACTGACATGTTCAAAAGAAACTGTGGTAATGAGTTTAACTGAACTATACCTAGTGTACTACTACATTCAAACCACAACTTTCTTGGCTTCCAAATAGCAGGTTATAAAAGGGGTCATATACATAAAACTTAGATCCAGCTACACTTCCTAAAGGTAATGCTGCCAGATAGGACAAAAATAGCACTGACTGGAAACATGGCTACACCCTGCACTACTCAGCATTAAGATTATAAAGCTCCCGCTTGACACAGTTTACATATTAGTTACAATGTTCACCCCAGATTTCTATTGCCATGTGAACATACCTATGAACGATTTCTGTTAAGACTCTTGGGGTTAAAGAGTAAAAACTCCCTGACAGGTGAAACGTGAAGGGCTCAAAAAGTATTGGAAAAATCCATGCCTATGATTTTAAACGCAGAGATTTTGTGCATGCTTGCGCATACCTATCTGCACACAAACAGGCCTGAAGAAGGGAGGAAGGACTTGGTTCTTAGCCCTTCAACAAAATTGCGTGGTTTTAAAAAAAAAAAATTTATTCTAGCTTAGATCTGCTGCTGCTGCTGCTGGGGGTGGTGGTGGTGGTGGTATGAAATTGCCAATTCGGTGAGGCGACAGACAAAGCTCGGAGCTGGACGCCAGAGTCGCACAATAAAAAGCCGCCCTCGCCGCCACCTTGGTTCACTTTGTAGCGCTGCCCCCTTTACCCAATGCCTGCTTCTTCTTCCTTCTTTTTTCCCCCTTCGCAATTGAAGGACACCATTGTCCTCTTACATGCAGTTATTTCTGCTATGGTAAAAAAAAAAGAAAAAAGGACCGGCCTTTTTTCACGCCTCTTTCGTTTTTACCATTCTCCCGCCGCTACACCCGCCGAAGACGGCCAAGTGTCGCGGGTTAAGAGCGTCCCGTTTCCTCCCTTCGGCAGGCCCGCAGCGTTTTACAGACCCGCTCAGGTACCACCTCCTTCATTGAGCTATTCAGGGTGCGGGGCCACCTTTCTTTCCCCCCCCCATCACTCAGGGCACAAGGAAGGGGGGGGCAGAGAAGATTTGGCACCGGTAACTACCCTCTCCGGGGCGGCCTTTAAGAGCCGTCGCCCCCACCCCGTCAAATCTAAAAGCACGATTCTCCCGGCCACGCGCGTGCGTTAGGCCGACCCTCCCGTCCTTCACATCCTTTGGCCGGCCGGGCCTGCTAACCCCGCCGATTCGCTCCCGGCAGGCACGTATTCCCGCATTACAAAGGAGCAGAAAGAGAGAGAGAGAGAGAGACGAAGCTCGTTCACTCGCTGCCGGGCCCTCCCACCCATGTCCTCCTCATTCCGCCACTCGCTAAGTCCAACGCCGACGGGCAGACTTCGAAACCCTTTGGC
>JANHFT010006685.1:64329-78255 GCA_032467955.1 Pseudoxenodon macrops | reverse complement strand
AAGCCAAAAAGAAAGCTACAATCTTATTATAATCTATCAACCCAGCCTAATGTTTTTTTTTCCTTATCAAAGTTTCAGTTTAGGTAATAGAGGGGGGAAAGCTTTTAAAGTTAATAGCATAAAGTTAACTTGGCACACTTTATTCCAGCTTTCTAAATGTAAATGCTAAATCAAATCTTTGTCTTAAGACAAAATACTAGCTGTCCAGACAATTTCCTGATATTCTCTTGGCATATATTTCATTTTATCAATTTTGAAATTTGAAGCAAGGATCTGTGTGGGTTTTGTACAGTGAGGCACAAACCTATTAATCCATAATGTAAGTAGAATAACAATTACTACAACCTTCCTTTTTATATAGCAAAGTTGTGTTTTATATTTTACTACTGTAATGTTAACTCCACACTGATTAAACACTACTATAGTCCCAGACACTTATTGCTGTAGTTGCTGTAGTTTAGGCAAGAAATCAGAAAGTAAGCGTTGTAGAAAGACGGCCATTGAAAATGTGTAGAGAGCTGAAATACCGAGGGTTCAATAATGACTCACAGGAAGAATGGACAAGAGCGTAACACCATGGAATGTACCTTAAATTCTCTCTTCCGTGAATTGAACCGGCACACCTTACTTTACTTCTAGACATGGAAATTGCCTGCCAAACATCAATCAGCAGGAGAGTCATTATTTCAGGCAGCTTGGAAGTGACCACAGCCTTAGAAAACACACATTGGGGACAGGAGATTGGTTCATAACATACCTAGCAACCATTTTGCCAGAACAGTAATTTTCCATTGAGATGATTCTTGATGCAATCAGGATCAAAAATCAAGATTTTTATAAATCGTGGGCCAAAGGACTTTTTAGTTACGTAGGAAATTATTCTGATGCACTCCATCTTGAGATGGAAACCAGATTCCTTTATTTTCCATTTCCTCTCTAAGGCAGAAAAACAAGCTTGGGGATACTTCAAGGCACGCTTCGGGGCTCCGAAATCAAAAACAGAAATTCCAGGAGCTCACTAGAAGAGAGTTTAAACTGAACAGAGCCCAAAAGGACACAGCCACTACCCAGTTATCACCCAACATCAATTTCAGCATTAAATGGGGACAAAAACAGGTACATTTCAAGAAACAGGTGCCGCCAATCACAGCTCCTTTGCCAGCTGCACTGAATCAATTATGTGAACTCTATAATGCCATATAATTTTAACTAGAGCTTTTTTAATTTAAAAAAATCCTTCCACAAAAGATGGGCAGGATTGGACTGCAAATATCCTTCAGATGATGTTTGACTGATATCTTCCTCAAAAGCTGCTCTGCGTCCCACAAGAACTACAGTAGATAGCGACTGATAATGTGGGGTAACTACGAATCTGAAATCATGTTTTGTTAAATTGGTTTGCAAGGGCCACAGAATCTGTGGCAAGCGTTGAAGCCAACATTAGGGTGAAGACGGAGGCATATTAAGCAAAATGGGCTTCCCCAACAACCCCACGAGACAAGTAGCCTAATTTGAGGTTTGGTCAAATAAAGGCCTGTAGTATAAAGTATTGTACTGTATAGTTTTACTTGATTAAATGGTAAATTAAAAATCTCTTAGTCTCTCACTGGTTAAAGTTATATGACCACTTTCAGTACCACGGCTGCTTAAAAATCAACATTTCAGTATGCAGATAAATAGGTAGTACTACATCTCTCCTACTCTACAAGGTTGCAATATATGCTTTACTACCCAGCTGAATGTTACAGGCAATTTATTTTCTACCTTATTTAGACATCCTATGCAAATGTTATAAACATTCACAATTGAGTGCCTACATGCTAACACTACTGAATACCAATGAACCAGCCAATAACTCCCACAATATTACATTCCTCTAGAAAGGCTCCAGAAGTTGCTTTTTACCATAAAAGCGTCCCTTTGCCTCCTTAAAGAGTTTTATAGGAAGTCAGACAACACTCCTTTTGTAACCTTGTGTTTCCTCGCTATTTCTTCCACTTTTCCCCCCACATAAAAGGAAGAATTACTCCGTATTCCCCTTTCTTTAATGGGAAAAGAGAAAGTAGCTGCACAACAACTTCATTGTACAACACCTACAAATCATTCATCTGGAAATACCCAAGGTAATACAAAAGCACAACTTCCCCTTTTTTTAACAACAAAGCAGAGAACAGTTTACCTGTTACAGTTTTATTAAACAGGGACTCTCCCATAGTTTTCACCCCTTTAACATTTGCCATAAAGGTTGGGCTTATGGGTTATGTTTATAAAATCCCTGCCAGAAATGGTTGGATCCAACCTCGATTTAAAAAAAGGGACAGGTGAACTTGGTTTCTAAGAGACACCTTAGCTAGCTTTGCTGCTGCCAATTCTATGGAACAAAGGAAAGTTCTCGCACCTGTTGTTGCCCTTTTCTGAACAAACACAGCCCAAACTCTCTAGTAAGCAAAAGTAAAAGTTCCCCAACCTCTTTCACATTCAAAAGAAGGTCAATGGCCTTCTTGAAACTTGTTTCTGGCAGCCTGTTTGGTGATAGGCAATCAAAGTATCAAGCTGATATTGGCATCTAACCATACTTTTCTTACAAGAAAGAAACTTAGTGTATGCATCTAGCATGCACTAAGTATGAATGCCAATTATGTCCCAAGTCTAATTTGAACTCACCAAAGACTCAGTCAGAAAGCAACTGGGATATGGCTTGCCAGGATGAGGTTGCTAGATGTTAATGACACAGGACTCTGCAATTTTATGGTAGTAGCAATATAATTGCAGCAGGTGCCACTTGCATGCCAAACTATACCTGTTCCAATTTCCACTTCTCTCTACTATTAAAGATTCAGGATTTTTTTTCTTTTACCTCTGATCCGCTGAGGCCAAGAATAGAAAAGAACAGTACTGGCAAACTATATAATAGAGTTTCCATGACTCAAGGGATGATACGAATGACCCATTTCCCATATGGTTGAGTGTACATTTAGTACATTTTCCTTCTGTTCGCTGAAAGCTTTATTAAATATCAAAGGGATAAGGGACTATAAATAATTTTAGGTGTGTGTATATGTATGTGTGTGTGTATGAATGTGTGTATATACCGTGTTTCCCTGAAAATAAGACCCTGTCTTATATTGTTTTGAACCCCAAAATAAGCTCTTGGCCTTATTTTTGGGGAGGTCTTATTATTTTGGAGTGTGTGGAGCAAGACGGGGCTTTTCTTGCCGTCTTACCTGATTTCCAGCTCTGTCTCCCTAACCATAACCAGAGGAAATGGTGGGGACTGGCTGCACATGCGGTTTAATATTTTCGGGGAGGGCTAATTTTTGTGTGTGGCTTATTCAGGCATGAATTCACCAGGTAAATCACTGTGCCTAACAGGGTGAGGCTATCGCTGGTCTCCCTTCCCCGGCTGTGGTCGATCTCCCCAAAATCCTTCTTGATGCCTTAATGCCTGGTAGGCTGATGGTAAATCAATATGTCTGTTAATGGAGTCGTTATTGGAGAACCAGGCTTCTTCCAATAAACATCCGCCTTTGGTTGCGTCATAGGCCACCACCTGTGTCTCATGGAAGTTAAATACATGGCCATGCTCCTCCCATATGTGTCCAGATTTGGGAGAGTTGTTCTTTGCGCCGTACTGCTAGCTCGTGCTCAAATATCCTTGTACATAGTCTTTTTTGATTGATATTGATCAGCTGCCACAGAACGTGGTATTTGCTACATTGTCTGTGATTCAAAGATAAGGTTTCAATCTGGAGAATAGTTGCATTGCATTCTTCCAAAAAACATCAGAAAAAATAAGACTGGAAAATTGGAAAACATCCCAGAATAAGGCAATGACAAACTATTTCAGTATGACTGAAAAAATTACCTGGACCTGATATGGACATGCACAGCAAAATAAGAAGCAAGTAAAATTGTACACATTGTCATGCAAATAATGTGACCTGCCCTCTTGCGTCATTCCATCTATTTCATTTGCATTATTATTTTCATATCGTTGTGTCTTCTTATGGATGCGTAAAGTGATGCCCATAAAGTCACCAGGAATCACTTGACAACATTTTACCTTTCTATTTTTAAATTAACTTTCTTAAGAACAAATAAAAAGTACAGCACTTTGCAAATATAATTTAAATAAGATTAAAGAATGCAAATAATTAAATCATACAAACTGATAGCTAGAATAAGTATGAAAAAACAAGTGGAACAAATAAAAACCAGTGGAATTCAGTAAAATTAATCTTGTTGAAATATATAGGTATCATACATGTGAAGTTTCAGAAAGCTGAGCTCATTGGTTTTGTAATACTGTATATGATCCTCCAATCCTTCATTCCCAATATATTGTATATTCTGTCCAGTTATTATGTTTAAAATTGTTAATAATGTTCAATATTAAACCAAATAACTGACCTGATTCAAATATCTTTGTGAGGATACCACTACAAATAGGCTGGGTTCAGATGTGCTAATGTGTTCATGCTGTATACAAATTTCCCAAATTTCATTCTAACTTAAAATGATGGCCTGATTTGTACGATATGTTAGTATTGTGTGGATTTGACTTTGGTTTAGCTAATCTAGTTGGTAAACCATGACTTAATAGGCTCTGTCAGCACAACTACAGAATGAGGTATCTCCACAGAGACATATATTAAATGGAAGGACCAATACTTATCGCCTTCAAGTCAAGTTGCACTTTACCAAAGCTGTGCTAACACAGTGCACAGATTTATGGCTTATTTATCTATGACTTCATGATTTAATCCAACTCCATAACCAATTTCAGCCACAAACAAGCCATGTTGTACTCTTAAACCTGCGATAAACTCAGCCAACCTGATATGTAATCCCTGATCTAGCCAGTATTTTCACATAGACTGGGGTATGTTAATATATAACCAATTCTGACATTTCATTCTATTAAATCTCCAATATTTTATTTTCTTTTACTCAGATACCAAAATGCATTATTTGTCAGCACAGGCAGCTGACCAATTGTTGGGGAAGACAAAATAGAAAACCAGTGAGGGGCAGCAGGAATACAACAGGTGAAAACCGTGATCATGTATTAACAGTATTTTAGGTTTTTCTAGCTTGCCTTTTATTCTATACTATGGTTTTCTACAATCACGTAAATAATATTTGGTATAAAAATAAAGGAGACATATTGCAATATGGAGATACAAAGCAGTATTACCTCCAAAACAGACACATGTATTTAAAATTAAATTTATTCATTGGGACTTGCCCTTGAATAAATGTGCTTTGGAAATCAGTGTCATAAAAAGCTTTTTTAACACTGTAGCATGTTCCATGCATGGCGCTCTGCAGTGTCACAGGCTGAAAAAGGGTGGAGTTTGGCCCACCCAGTGATGGCCACCATTTTGCATATAGCGCATATGCCTGCAGATATTTCCTATTACTATCTAGGTCCCACAGAGGAGACCTTGGGTTCTTTGATGGTATTTGGCCTGGTCAGTTTTGGCAAAGTAAGATCCCGGCAGTGGTGAAATCCATTTTTTTTTACTACCGGTTCTGTGGGCGTGCCTTGGTGGGCGTGACAATCTCAAAATCATTGATATCCTGAAATGGCTTTTTGAACTCATTTGACATATTGCTAAGGTTGTTGCTTACTCCCACAAAACGGTTGCCAATTGCAAAACACCAGTAATCCAGAAGGCAAACAAAGCCCTGCGCTTCAGTTGCCCTTTCTAAAAAAAATTAAATGCATCTGCAATGATGCTACTCTGCAGCAATTTTTTTTTATTTTTTCCAGCTTTTTGTTTGCTTTGTTCCGATCAAAAAGGTGTTTACAAATGAAGTTGCTAAAGGCAAAAAGCCCTTGCAGACAGCGAGGAATTTTTCTGCCGGTCGCACCGTTGCTTCCCAGCGTCACGCTCCTCTATGAACATTGCTGAGCTGAGCGCCTTAAAGCAAGGGAAGAAAGAAGCAACTGTTGGGACTGGGGAATTTGTCGTCTGTGGGTTTTTGATTTTTTCTTGCCTACAGAAGTCTGGCAGAAATATGGCCGTTCTGGAAAAGGGCACAAGATGCCATGGCATGCTTGGCTGTTGCAGCTGGAACCAGACCCCCGTCCCCTCAAATCTTCTTCCCCAGCCGGTCGCCCTCCTTCCAACTGAGGTTGTTCCCTTGGCTCCCACTCCCAAAGGAATTTCTCCCTCTGCCGGCACGAACAACACACGGGAGCCTGCTTCTTTCTCCCCGCCCTACCCACGACTGCCCGGCTGCCAGCGACGGCTTAGGAAGGAGGAGCCTCAGCGTCGGCGCTGGGAGGAGCGAGCTCGGGTCTGATCGGGTGGCCTTTCTCTTTGCTGAGACTGGGCGAGCAATCGGGCTAGCCGCGGAGAGCGAGCGAGCGAGCGAGCGAGAGAGAAGATCTCTGGAGGAGCAGCCATGCCGGTAGGTGCTTGCCCCTCGGTTTGGGGCGGCGAGGGAGAAAGGAGGCCGAGCTCCGAGGGAGACGCTGCAAAGGAAGTTGCCCGGCGGTCCTTCTCGCTGTGTAGCGGCATCAGCCCTCCGGTGCCCCTCTGTTGTTTCCTATCTTTGGGGAAGAAGCCCTTCGCCTTTCGTTGGGGAGAGTCCCATTTAGCTTACGCCCTGGTTTGATCCCCCTACCTGTAAGATCTCCTAAATCGCGTTGGGAGTCCAGCAGGAAGATTGACCCGTCGCGCGGTGGCTGCCCCTAGGCGGGAGGATGGGCGAGGGGTGGTGGTGGTTGTCACAAGCCTTTGCTGTGGCCTTTGGTTGGGCTACTTAAGCACTAATTCCCCTTTCCCGGGTTGATGTGCTCCAGAATTCCCCAAGTCTTAATACATCTACATCTAGGGCATCGGTTTAGAATTAACATGAGGCATGTTATGAGAAATTAAGTCCTTTTGGACAACGGTTTTTGCAGATGTTTTTTAGACCTCGCAGTTGTGTAATACCCTCCTCTATCCTCACCCCCTCCAAAAAAAAAAAAAACCTGGAAAATTGTGCTTGGCCAAGTGTCTTTCACACACAATATCTGCACTTCATTTTTCTGTCATTCATGCATATGCACTCTGCAGGACAAATGAATCCTTGAATATGAGTGCATGGGTGTGTGCTTATTTAATACCATTTTCTCCAACTTGGTACTCTCCCTGATGAGTTTCATCCTATCCTGAGAGTTTTAGCCGAACAAACGTGGCAGATCCAAATGACCTTTCACCAGGATTGAGAGAGAAGATCTGGCATCCTCCAGAAACATTTGACAATTGTTCTCATCTTATTGATTATAAAGGATTCATTGTAATTTATGTAAATACAGTATACACCCTTCCTGACTGTGTTGGTCTAGGGCTACTAGTACCGTATGTCTTTGCTCCAATTCCGTATGAAAGAGCAAAAAAGCTGCCTAATTTGCCTATCTTCTCAGACTTCATCTGCGAATAAAGTTCTTGATTCGAAGTATCAGTGTCATCTCAGGCCATTATGATATATAGTAAATTAAATCTCTATTGGTTTTTGCAGATAATTGTGGCCTTCCAGATAGAACTGTTCTGGATGCTTAAAATATGTTATATACGGATAAACTATGTATATATACATATTTATTATTAAAGTTATTAGGCACATGAATAATATTCCCCTTACAACAGCCATTTCATGATGGCAACTGCTGCATATAAAATTTCTAGCTAGCGTGTATAGTACAAAAATTATGATAACTCTAATAATTCCTAGCTAGTAGTCAGTTTGGCTAGGAGTTCTTGTAATTAAGAGTCTTAGTATAATGCTGGAACATTGGTTTGGAGAATACTGTATATGAATACTGTATTTGAGTATAATAACATCCCAGTTTGTAAACCTGACAATACGTGTTGTTGTTTTTTAAAGAGTAAATGAGCATTTGTACATAAACTGGACATAGCAGTCAATTGGTAGCGTTAATTGAGTAATGATGGATTGCAATTAACTAACTCTTATTTGTATTACTATGATACTAGTCGTTAGTTAAAGTGGGTTTCTGCGTTTGCATGACATGAAACTGATTACATGGACTGGCTTTGCATAATTCGCAGAGATACAACATGGCTAATTACATTTTTACTTATTTCATTCTGTAAGCCAGCTTACAGCAGAGGTGGGAAAATTTGAAAAGTAGAAACCACACTTAAAACATTTTGGAGAAGAGGGGCAAGAACCACTCTGGATAAGGTGAAGACAGATCAAGATTTATTGGGCTTTGTCCCTTGCTTTGGGGGATAGGAAATTTTAAGTTGTAGTTTTTGACTTGTTTGTTTGTTTTAACGGTGATGAGACTGTTCTTGGACTTCAGCTTGTTTGGGTTGCCTGCCTTAAAATAGCAGGAAACCCCACCAATTTTCAATAGCTAATCCAGGGCTTGCCAAAAAACTGTAGGACCAAGAGTGGCTCACCATGCTTTGAGATATTCACAGCAAAAGAAGCCCTCCATTTCAACATGTTGACAAGTAGTAACATCTGAAGAATCTCCATCTTCTTGGTCATTTACAGTGCAATTATGGCCTGTAACTCTGATCTTTCCCTGCTGTTACAATAACTTTAGTTGTGTTTTTCCTCCATGAGGGCAGAACCTATGTAACAAAGTGCTGGGATCTTAGAAAGCATTATAGTTCTTCTTCAGAACTTGTTCTTCAATACCACAGCTGCGGGTGTTACGTTTGGCTGTTAGTAAACTGTTTGCATATTGCAAAATTAAGCCACTTGCCACTTGTATGGAAATATCCTGGTGATTAACTGATGCAACAGATTAGCAGAGCCTGTTCTAGCTCATTTCCTATCCTTCCTCTGATCTTCCCACTGCCACAAAGTCTGGTTCAGATCCATAATCAGCACACTAAGAAGTTTATTGTTGCAGGAGCAGCAACAGTGAAAAAAGTATTGATGGGTAGGGAAGCTCATCCAATAATTGCAGGTCAAATCTTTCTGACACTTCTGGCTAATCTAAGGTGATCCACGTATCTTCTTGCTTTGTGTGATCTGGGGAATGAGGTTTGAGATTATACTGAAGCAACAGAAGGACGTAAAAGAGTGAGACTACTGAGGCCTGTTTGTCCTCACTGCATTGCTACTGGCAACTTCCCAGCTTTGTAAGGGGCATGGAAGGGCACATAGGACTGCCATATGCTCCCTTTACTCTTTTCTCCATCAGAACTTAATAACTAACCACTGTGACTCTCTCTGTTCTGGATAGAGGGTAGGTGAAAGAAGTCATCACCTTTCCTGTGCTGATCCTGATGCACTGGCTGCATCATGCACCTCATTTTAAATAATGGGATATGTGGCCCTGAATAGCTTTCACTGTCATAGGTAGCACTCACTGTCCATTGTAGTTCAAATTCTAGAATGGGAAACTTGACAAGAGTCTTGTGGCACCTAAAAGATCAGTCAAACACATCTGACTAATTGAGCTGATATCAGTGAACGCTTATCATACTTATGGAAGTACCATAAATAAGAGAACTTTTTAGTTTTCCCGTATGGTACTTTCCTTGCTCAGACTCATAGAGTTGAAAGAGGCCCTTTAAACCACCAGGTGCAGTTAAAGTACCTCTGCCAGTTGACTGCCCATCTTCTGATTTGGTCAAACTGCTTTGGCCATTAGTAATTTGCCTTATTTAAGACCAATACTCTGTGTCTTTGCATTGTGATATCCAAAAGGACCAGTCATGGCCTTCTGTGCGCTAGCCATTCAAAAACATAAAGAGTGCTCAATCTTTCCTTAAATTACTTTTTATTTTTTTAGTCTCTTGTGTCGGATTGAGTTCTACCTCTTAGATCCTCTTTGTTCTCTCTTAAAAACCAATTCAAGAAAGAGCTGTCAAGCACAAAAAAGAGAATGGACTGTTGGCATCTGTGATTTGGAAATTATACCCCTCCTGTTGATTCAGCTTAAAACTTAATTTGCCTCTTTGCAGCTACATCATGTTGACAGTTCTTATTCACCTTCTGATCCATAAAGAACGTTGCTGAATATTTGTTAAAAATAACTAAAGAAATTGAAGTGCAAGGTTTGGCAGATGGTACAAATGCATAAACAAAGGCAAACTAAGAGTTTGTTTTCATAGAAAATGAAAAGTAAAATAATGGAATTTTCGGGTGTTACATCAGTAAATCTCTGGTGTTCAGTCTGTCTCTTAAGGGAAACAAGATAGACTCAGAGATTTGGCCCTGCTTTTATTGGCATTAAGGCTTGCATCCACTTCTGTCCACACATTCCTTAAATTGGTCTGTTTATGCATTTGGATTCCAGACTTTTCTCCAGTTTCAATCTCTGAGAAATGTACTTGAAGTATTACCGGTACTTAAAAAACCGGTTAATCCTCAAAATGACTCTTACTTCTCTCCTTGACTACCTCCCTCTGCAACAATTTCTAGCAAGAGTGTACAAAAAGCCCTATTGGATAATTCTCTGAGGGCTGAGTTGTTTACAAAGAATGCAAGTTGTGCTTTACAGATTAAAATGTGTGGTCCTCTTGCTTATCCATTCTTCTAATATACATTTATACAGAGGTAGTACTGGTGCCAATTTAAGATCTATATTTTCAGTACTGTGATATACCACGCATGCAAATATATTAACAGATTATGACAGTCCTCAAAGATTATGCCTAATAAATTGCTTAAAGACTCATCCGTTTTCAGATATTTCCAGATTAGTTTCTGAAATGGTCACCCTTCTATTATTCCAAGAGTTTTTTTTGTGACAGTATATTACAGGGATACCTCGGTACTCATCTTTCATTGGTTCCAGAAGGTATGATGAGTACCAAAAATGATGAGTACCAAACGAATTTTTCCCATGAGGAATAATATAGTGAGTCACAAGGCAGCCAACACCAACAGGTTCTAGCTTGCATTTTGAATACCAAAAAACCAATGCGTATCAAGACAAAATTTTTGCATCAAAATTCGATGAGTTTTGAGTACCAAATTCGATGAGTTTCAAAGCAGTTGAGTACCAAGGTACCACTGTAAATATATATATATATATATAAATTGGATTTGAATTCTCATAGATTCCAGATAGTATAGGTAATGATTTAATGTTCTTGGGGTGCAGGGCTATAACTCTGTAATTTGAAAAAAATGGATATATAATAAATAAAAAATCCTTTCCCCAAAATATTTAGAATCATATAGAGCAGTGGCCCCAACCTTTTGGGCACCAGGGACTGCTTCCATGGAGACAGGTTTTTCCGCGGATCAGAGTGGGTGTGATTTCATTTAATATTTGCATCCTGCGGATGGGGCTTTACTTGTTTTGCTCTGCCCGGTGCCAGTCCACAGACCGGGGATTGGATTGGACTCCTAATATAGAGATAGCATGGATAACAAGGGGACATGATCAAGTGCATAGTGTGGAGAAAGCAGATATAAAGAGGACTTTCCAGGGTCAAGCACTATAACTGAAGGAGACACAAAATGAAAATACTTTTCCTTCTTTGGAACTTTCGAATACAAGATGTCATGATGGCTACCCTCGAGTTGCTTTAAAAGTACACTTGATTATTTGGATATACTGTTTGTTCAGGAAGAAGCACTGGGTTCATCATAGGGAAAGTAAAGACATGTTTTGGATATCAGCCAGCAGCATGAAGCATATTGTTTAGGAAGAATATAAAGAATCACTGGAAATTCCTATATAAGCATTTCCTGTCTGTACGTATTGTTTCTGTTTTTTGTAATTTACCATGAATGGATGGATGGAAATATTATTTTGCTTAAGATTGTATTTTTAAAAGTAATGCATTTATAATTTAAAACTAACACTTAAAATTAGAGCGAATTATGTTGGCATGTTTATGTTCTATAGAGTGAAGATTTGTGAATATTCTTAGTTAACACACTATTTAATTGTGCTGTGCATTGTACATGCAATTTAGACCAGAGTTCCCCAACCTTTATGGCATGTGCTTGCCCATCACTTTCGCAGCCTGGTTCCGAAGGGCTCAAGGCCCCATAGTGGGCTGCGGCCCAGGGGTTGGGGACCCCTGATTTAGACAATGATGCATTTCAGTAATCTTAAATCATTTTAATTCTTGTAATTCCAGAAACATGAGTTCTTCGTGGATATGACCTGTGAAGGATGCCTCAATGCTGTTACCCGTGTTCTCAACAAACTGGGAGGTAAGAGAAACTTGGCAGACTCTAATATTTAAACCAGACTTTCCAACTGTTCTTCCTTGGAACACTTAGAGTTCTGCTCATAACCTATCTAGAAAAACTGGGAACATGGATCTAAGCAGTGAAGACTTCTGAAAAATAGATGCTCATATGATGGGAAGAGAACTCTCTTGCTAGAAGGGCAGATAAAATGATATTCCCACTAAAACATTTTTGGTAATTCCACCACACTAGAAGAATGTTTTCCCCCCAATGTATGCCTCAGCAAATCCATGTTTATGTGTTGAATTTATTATTAAAGGCTGCCTTTCTGTTAATATGAATAGTTGCCTGGACTAAATAATATCTGTTGAGAAAGACATGTTGAATTTGCATTTCATGATTTTTAATGAGAAAATGAAGATACCCCTTCCTTTAATCAGATTTCCTCTGCTGGGTTATAACCGATTGTGCTGTAAACCTTATTCTCTTTGCATCATCAAGGACTTGACCCTATGTTCATTTAACAAATTCTGTGTAACTTTTGGTCTTGAGAAGACGTCTACTGGTCTCTTTCGGTTCTCTACCTTCCTCCTGCTCTAAATTAGAATTGGTCTAACGTGGCCTTTGTTAAATATATCCTATACAGAATATCCTTCCATGTTCAGAAATAAATGAAGGCCTTATGAACATGATTTCCTGAAATGCTCTAAGAAGCTTCATGTTCTCTGTTTTGTATGTAAACATGTATTTATCCTATGATTAAGGTAGATCGAATGGGTGTAACAGGTAGTTACAACCATTCATTGAGTGATTTTCAAAGTGTTTTCACAGTATTGAAAAAGGTGATTTATGACCTGTTCTCACACTTACAACCATTGCAACATCCCCACAGTCACGTGATCAGAAATTAGCTGCTTGGCAACCAGTATGTATTTCTGATGGTTGCAGCATCCTGGGATCATGCGATTGCCATTTGCAACCTTTACGACTGGCTTCCAACAAGCACAGTCATCGGAGGAGCTGGAATCACGTAATGACCACATAATTCATTTAACAACTGCAGCAATTCACTTAACAACCATGGCAGAACAGGTCATAAAATCTTACCTAACAACTGCCTTGCTTAGCAACAGAAATTGTGGTTGAGAACTACCTGTATAGCTACTAGTCATAATGCACATTTAACATTTTTGACATACTATAATATGGTTAATTTAACCATATGTCTAGATAGAGAGATGTTGTCTTCATCTTTTCTAGGCAATATACATAGTTTCTCTCAAATTTTGGAAAATATGTAAGTCTTTTGTAGCATTTTATACTGTTCCAGGAAAATCTGCATATTATTTCCCAGAAACACTGGAGAATGTGCACACTTCAGCAGAAGCCCAGTGATACTCTTGTACTTTGACCATGAAGTAAGCAAGATCTCCAAGTAACTGGTAATTTGACAAATCAGCTAGGTGTTATTAGGTCACTATATTCTGTTTCCAAGCAGTGTTGGGCAACTTAAAATAAATCAATACCTGCTAAATACAGTCCAACATTACTGTGCACATTATGTCCATGTATCCAGATAGATAAATAAAACTGTTCTATACTGTAGTAAGGCATGGAAATTAAGTATAATTTTGATCAGTCAGATATTTATTTTCTTAGAGGTCAGTTTTATTTCAAGAAAGATGTGCCATTCTCTAAATCCTTAACACAGGGTTGGGAACTGGGTTGTGGAAGTGGTGGGTAAGTACACACACACGCGAAGCTGCATTTGTGAAAGCTGCACGAAACCAT
>JANHFT010006685.1:49681-64229 GCA_032467955.1 Pseudoxenodon macrops | reverse complement strand
GGACTGCTACCTTAATAGACACGGAATAACAGAGCCAGAAGGGACCTTAGAGGTCTTCTAGTCCAGCCCCCTGCTCACGCAGGAGACCTTATACCATTTCAGACAAGTGACTGTCCAGTCTGTTCTTAAAAAGCTCCAGTGATGAAGCGCCCACAACCTCTGAAGGCAAGCTGGTTTATTGTTCTCACTGTTAGGTGAGAAATACCATGCCTGTTATTTCTTTCCTCTCTCTCAGGTGTTCAGTTTGAAATTGACCTACCCAACAAGAAAGTGAGCATCGATTCTACGCACAGTGTTGATACATTGTTGGACACCCTGAAGAAAACTGGGAAAAATACCTCCTATCTCGGAGAAAAATAAACATTTAGAGAAATGTTGCTGATCGGGCTCTTTTACTTTAAGAAAGGTCAGTTGTCAGAATTATTTAAAAACTGCTGTCTGAGCAGAACTGAATATGATGTGAAATGTGCTGGAATAGCAGCATCAGACGGTAATAAAATATATGGATTGGATGTTAGTTTTGTGAAGACTAACTCTACTGTCTCCTGCTTCAGATTAGCAGAAATAAAAGGAGTTAGATATGAAAGAATTAATGTCATATTTTTATAAATGTGGTTCTGCCCAAGAGTAGAGACATTGCATCACCACACCATTCTTAGCACAAAAGACAAAAAGGTTGTATTAGTTATAGTTGGACTTGTGTTGGAGCTGTGAAGCTGTGAACACACAGGAAGTATCCAGACGAAGCCTGATCCAGCAGATTGCTGAGCAAACAGCTAGGGCTGCACATACCTTGCATTTTAGGAGGAGTTAAATCTGTCCAACAACCAGTTTGGTGAAATGGAGGAGCAAAGCATCAAATTAATCTGGTGTTCTCTTTCTTCAAAAACCTTACAGCATGATCTGTTTTCTTTCCAAATTCTGCCTTTGTGCAGAAATGACTACAGAAGTGTGTATGCAGTAGCCATTCGTCTTCACAAGGAGAAGTGTTTGGGCCCTATGTTTATTTAATTTTAATTTATTTGTTGAAATACTTTTAGGCCTCCTAAAAAGAAAAGTACCCTTTCAGAGAACTGGAATCTGTACATACCTCATTGCTATAAGATTCAGCTAACCGCAGCTCATTTTTTCAGTCTTGCCTTCTCTTTGGTAAAACTGATTTTACACACTTTCGTAGCACTTCAGCTTTTCTGGCCACATCAAGACTCTTTCCGCATCCAGCCACAGCATAAAGCTAAAATTTTGGTAAGTTCAGTAATAAACGGGCTTTGCCAAAATATAAACCTATATTACATGGACCGAACTTATTCTTTTAATTAGATGAAGCACATCCTTCCTCCCTTGTCCTTTCATCTTAAATGGGTTGAGCTTCAGGTTACAATTATAGATTAAACATTTTTCCTTGCATGGAGAAGAAATGAGTGGGTTGTATACAAACCAAGATGAAGTCAAATAGGGTCAAATGCATCATAGAACAAAGTGTCTTAAGAGTTTTATGGAAGGCAAGAAGGAAAGGGACTGGACCCCGCTTCATGGAAGGAGAACTCTTACTGGGCCTTCCTCAGATGATTGGACTGAATGGACAAAGTAAGTTTTTACAAAGTAATGCTTGTTCCCAAACACTACAAAACAGCGTGTTGGGAGGAGGGAAGGAGAAGGAAGACAGAAAGAGAAGGATGGTTGTTGTAAAGCTGGGTGAAATATGAAATTAATTTTCATATTAATGGGTAAAAAGCTTTTTTTTCTTTTTTCTTTGATGACTATATAATCAACATTACAATGATGGATACTATTGTACATTTTTCTTCATATATTACTGTGTGTATGACAATAAAAATATATTCTAAAAATAACTCTGTTGGGCGTTGTAGGTAAATCACTAGCACTAACTATGAATTGGACCTGGAAGCTTAAGTAGCCAGTGTAGCAACTTCAAAATCAATCTTGCCCTATAATGATGCTGTTATCTTGTCATATTACATACTACACTAACTTATTTCCAAAGGCTTCCCCATGCAGAGCACATTCTAGTAGTCAAAACAAATGGGCTTTATATTTCTATCTTAGTGGATTTTTTTTATAGAGAGATCAGTAGGATGCGCTGCTGTGAAACATTTTTTTTATTTATTTTTTGCAGAAATGTGGATAGGATGTGGTAGTGGCAGAAGTAATTTATTGTGCTACGAGCCATAAGACATGCTTCCCATCTACCCTGAGTTTTGATAGCTGCCATATTGGAGTAGATGTCTATGGAGATTCTCAGTCATCCAGGTCATGGTTGTCCCAAAGGTGTTATATTTTCAAGAGGCAACTGGACTTTCTGGTTTTTCTTTGAAGACATCTCACTTCTCAGCCAAGACGCTTCTTCAAACCAGAAAGTCCAGTTCCCTCTTGAAAAAAAAAGCACTTTTGAGACATATTGGAGTAGCTTAAAGTAAAGGATAAAAATTTAAAAGTAAAGTCAGAAATAGGAACATTCAAAACACAGTAAAAGAGAGACAATAGTTTCTAATTTCACCAAATAGCACCAAAGGATGCTATTATTAGGCAATTCAAGGGGATTGTACTAACACCAATTACTGCTGTTATGATTATGAGGAACCACTGTGCTTATTTTGTATCCATTTACAGTAGTCCTCAACTTACAACCATTTGTTTAGTGACCATTTGAAGTTACACTGGCTCTGAAAAAAGTGACATGAGCATTTTTCCCATGACCACTGCAGTATCCGTGTGGTCACGTGATCAAAATTTGAACCCTTGGCAACTGGCATATATTTATGTTTATACTGGGGCCATGTGCTCACCTTTTGCAACCTTCTGACAAGCAAAATCAACAGGGAATCCAGATTCATTTAACTACTGTGGTACCGTGTTTCCCCGAAAATAAGACAGGGTCTTATTTTCTTTTGACCCCCGAAATAAGCATTTGGCCTTATTTTCGAGGAGGTCTTATTATTTTTGAGGTGCAGGAGGTGGAAAGCATGGAAACCTCATGGCTGCTGCTGTGTTTTGCGGAGGGCTTATTTTCGGAGGATGGCTTATTTTAGCGCATGTGTTCAAAAACCTGATTGGGCTTATTATCTGGGGATGTCTTATTTTCAGGGAAAGAGGGTACTGACATATCAACTGCAACGATTCACTTAACAAATGTGGCAAGTAAGATTGTAAAATGGGGCAAAGTTGACTTTAACAACTATCTTGCTTAGCAACTGAAATGTTGGGCTCAATTGTGGTCATAATTTGAGGACTACTTATACTGTGAATGTATGGGTATTTTAAATTTTGCTAATGTTATCACAAATGTGCTTAAAGTAGATGTGCTATGTAGTTCCACCAGCAGGTGGAGATCATGTCTAATTCTTTTCCTTCCTCTGTTTTTCCAGCAATGCTTTTAACACGGCTTCAGTAAGAAGGCAGTTACTTCTACTCCCGTCAATCCTGTTCCTTTGACTGCAGTTGCCTGGCCAGATGTTGGAAAAGAGAGAAAGGGTGGGAAGAAAGCAACTTTCCTTGGGGAAAAGGACTAAGAGAAAATGTGACCCCAGATGGCCCAAGTCTCCTTCCACGGATGTAACGCTTATGCATTTTTCTTTTATGACCTTGTAATAAAGCAAGGAGCTGTTCCTTTTTTCATGTAACAGTCTTGACTCAGTGCATTTCTTCAGGAGCAACCAGTAGTTTTTAAAAGAAGCAAGTTGGTTTGATTTATATTCATCTGTATTCTAAAGCAGACTTTTCCAAACTCGTGCCCAACAAATGGCTTTGATGCTGGAGATGTTGAAGAATGTCAAATATTCTTGAAAATCTCAGATTGCAGAAGGATATACAGGAATGTGCCATGGCCAAATTGAGCCCATGTAGTTTTTACATTCACTCTTACTATACTTCTCTTTCTATGACAAGGAGTGCTTCCCTCCCTCCCTTTCTTTTCTGCAAATTATATATCCATTCATCTCAACAGTACCTCTGGGTGGCTTAGAAACAATATACAATTATCAGCAGAAAAAATAAATTTAGTGGTTTTATATATAATCCCCAACTAAAACCCAAACTTGTACTAATTGATGAACATGGTAGATTTCCTGGGGCAGAAGTTAATTTGCATGGGACTAAGATTTGGGTATTGGGAATTTATGCCTCAGATGGTGATAAAGTACTGTTTTATAAGCAAGTTATAGAGATATTAATCATTTTCTTTTGGAAATTGATGTTTATAGCAGATTAAAATGGAGTGATTTTCCCCAAAGCTAGATAGAACTTCTGAGGAGAAAAATCTCTAAAATACTTTTTGCATACATAGGCAAATTTGGAGTCCTGACAGTACCATGCTTCAGATTATGTGAATAGCCAGGTTCTTCAGAGATAGCCATGAAAACCATTTTGTGATTAGGTTTCCTTGTATTGAAAATACTAGGACTTGAAGAATTGAACTTCTATTGATTCATTTTTAATGAAGTCTTGAGTGTGGAATTGGGCATTTCCCTCAATTTTTAAAAATATACATAGGCTAATTTAGTTCAGTAACCAGCCAATTGCTTTCTCAGCACAAAATTATTTTACACCAGCCTATATATATATATATACACACACACACAGAAATGTGGCCAGTATTGTACCTGATGGCTCTTAATTTTTTGCAATTGTTAAAATGGAGAGAGGAGTTTACTAGTACATAAAATTATCTGCTACAATGTCCTACCTGTCAATGACTACTTCAGCTTCAATCACAATACACGAGCACACAATAGATACCAACTTAAGTTAAACTGCTCCGAACTTGATGGCAGAAAATACGACTTTAGCAACAGAGTGGTCAATGCCTGGAATGCACTACCTGACTCTGGTTTCTTCCCAAACCCCCAAAACTTTAACCTTAGACTGTCTACTACCATTGACCTCATCCCATTCCTAAGAGGTCTGTAAGGGGCATGCATGAGTGCACCAGTGTGCCTACCATCCCTGTCCTAATATTCCCTTTTATTCGAATCCATTTCATGTATTCATAATCATGTTTGTACTTATATCTGTAATATAATACATGCTTGGCAAAATAAATAAACTTTAAAGTATTTATTTATGTGTAAAACACCTTTTTTAGTTTTAACTCAAGGAGGTAAACATCCAAAACACCTCCCTCCTCCTGTTTTCCCTACAACACCAGCCCTGTGAGGTGAGGTGGGTTGGACTGAGAGAGAGTTTCTGACCCAAAGTCACACAACTGGCTTTCATAAGTTAAACAAGGGGAAAAAATCTAAACATTTATATTTTCAACATCCACATCGGAAGGATAACCAAGCGGCGTCTCCTTATATCTTCAGTTCACTGAATGAAGCATAACAAAAGAATAACATAAGCGTAACATTTTCTAACTTTTTATTATCAAGAAATGTTTTTCCTACAGTACAGTTGCACCTACATTCCAAATCCACTGCATTTCTGACAGTTTTCAATTTACTGTAATCTTACTTGAATTGTATTGTTCGGAGCAGAATCCTAAATTTATCATTGCAGGGTTATGGGAAAGATTAATCCTCTTTGAAATGGTAGTGGTTCGTGGCCTTGCAATGTGTGAGAAACCCTGTCTTTTCATCATTATTATGACTGGCTGTGCTTTTTTAAAATCTCTTGAAATAATAATAACAGTTTTTAAAACTATGCATTCTATGTCCCCATTATTTTACTATTTCTCCTTTTGAAAGACTATCAGGATAAATTCTTATTAGAACCAGAGGTTCTCTATTTAAAATAATACAACTCCCTTTGAAATGTAACTATATTGCAAGACTAAGAGGGCAATATGTGTGGCACACACAGCACATTTTTGGCCACTAGTTTCCAATCCACAACCCAATGTTTTCTTGTCTAAATTGGTGCCTTACTCTATTTGTTGAGCTAGCTGAGCATTTGAGTTGAAGAAACAGCATGAGTAGAGTTTTGGTGAAGGTTTTCTAAACTCTTCTTTCTGTTGGCAGAAACAAAACAGTGAGCCAAAAACAAGTTGGCACTTCAATAAATCAGACTTTTTAATGTGCATTTTCATGCTCAGTCCTGCCATCTTTTGTGTACAATTAGTCTCAGTAGATAGAAGCAACAGGTCGACAGAAGATGCCAACACCACTGCTCTACATACTGCATTGAGACACCTTGAGAAATCTGGGAGTTATGTTAGAGTGCTTTTTATAGACTATAGCTCGGCCTTTAATACCATCTTACCAGGCATTCTCACTGAAAAGCTGACTGACCTGAAATCTTCTCCCCTCATTTGTGATTGGGTCAAAGACTTCCTGACGGATCATCTACAAAGGTTGGGTCCTCAACATCTTCCACCCTGTAACTCAGCACAGGCTCCCCTCAGGACTGCGTACCTAGCCCCTACCTGTACTCACTTTAAACACATGACTGCATATCTTCCAATTCATCCAACATCATAATAAAGCTTGCAGATGACACAACGGTGCTGAGGCTTATAACTGGAGGGGATGAATTAGCGTACAGGGAAGAAGTCCAGAAGGTATCCACATGGTGTTCAAAAAACAACATCTAAATACTAGCAAGACAAAAGAGATGGTGCTGGATTTCCAGAAGCACAGAGGAACCACAGAGGAACCTGCTCCACTGTATATCAAAGAGGGGGGATGTGTGGAGAGGGTTTCCTCTTTTAAATTCTTGGAAGTGCTCATTAGTCAAGATCTCACCTGAAAAAACAACATGTCCCTGGTGATTAGTAAGGCTCAACAGAGACTTCATTTCCTTAGAGTCCTGTGGAAAAATCAGGTGGAACAATGGCTGATAACTTATTTCCATGGGTCCATGATAGAAAGTGTCCTCACATATTGTATAATAGTATGGTACGCTAGTTAAACAGCTGCGGACAGGAAGGCACTACAGAGAGTGATCAATTCGGCACAAGAAACTAACAGGTGCCTCCAATACCACTGGATTACATTACCAGGTCTCACTGTTTCATCAGAGTAAGGAAGATACTTAGGGATGATTCACACCCTGGCCAGTGTCTTTTTTCACTCTTACCATCGGAAAGGAGACATCAAAGTATAGCCAGCTGGACAAACAGGTTTAAAAACAGCTTCTACCTATGGGCTGTCAGACTCCTAAACACAGTTACAATCACTCCACGTACATATGGAAACGTATGACTAGTTTTTTTCTTTCTCCAATTACTTGTATAAATTGGGAATTGTATCGTCTTGTAATTTCTGTTATGGATTGCACCAGTAGAGGCTAAACCAATTTTGTTGTATTCATGATGTACAATGACAATAAAGGCTATTATTATTTAGATGATTGACTTAAAAACTGAAATGAATACTGCACTCTGCAAGCAAGCTGAAAATCTAGCTAATAGCTAATAGATTCTGGAGGTATCAGAAGATAGGTTGTTGCTTGGAAATATATATATGCAGTATTTCTATCATAGCAGTATACATTGCCAAACAGGAAATGTGAAATGAATAAAAATAATGTTACAATCAGAAAGCTGCATCTCTTTTTTACTCTCTCTATTCAGAAGTCCTTCCTCTCCCCACTCTATCTAATCCTAACCCAACAATAGCATTTTGAGTTCAATGACTCTGCTTTCCCCAGCCTTGTGCTCTTTAAATGTATTGGGACTTCAGTTTCCAAAATCCCTATCCGGCATTAAAAAATCCTGGAGCTGATCGATTGGACAAACTGATTTAAATGCTTATTTTAGAGCATCACCTTTCAGGACAAATACACATAAAAAAGACTTAGAAGTGAAGTATCAAGATTGAAGTACTTCTTGTATGTTTATACTAAGCATTTATTTCTAAATCTCTGCCAATGGTGAAAAGTAGCTCACACAAACAAGTAAGCTGTAGTTATAATAATGAAAAGCAGCTAAGATAAACATGTTGAGAATTACAGTTGTACGAGTTAAAACATGGTTTCGCCTGTCAGACTCATAACCCTGTGAACCTCATACAACTGGTGCCCTAAATGAGGGAAATTCTCTTTCATAAGATTGGCCTTGGATTCTTTTAAAGGAGGACGAGGAGGAGGAGATGTTCAGAAGCCTTTTTCATGTACAGCTTTAGGCTTAGCAGTAATATTTTCTAAAATGTAACCTAAGGCAGACATCTATCCCAAGTTCTACCCATTCTACTTTAAATGCCAATGAGATAGTTGCTTTTAAGGTTTTTGCCTTCTCTCTCTATTCCCTCCCCTCCAAATCTTACTAATCCAAAAATGAAAGGCTGGCCATCTGGCAAGAGACATCCTGCTTACTCATTTTATAAATGATTCTATGTGTAATGGCCCCTTGTGGTTGATAAGCAATGGGATTTCTGGAAGTGAGGGAGTTGGGGCGCTACTATATAAGTAGGAGCAGCTATAAAAAAAACCATCCATAAATTAGATTGCTGAAGAATAACCCTTTGAAAAAGGAAACTAGAAATGTATTTATATATTTGTTTATTTTGTGCACACTGCTATCAACCAGCTCCTTGGCCCTTCACAATACTTTCTCACTGGGGGATAGGTGTGTGAGGAGGGGAACAATCCTGGAAGGGATGTGTAAAAGAAGCCATAAATAGAGTATATATTCACCCAAGACACAAAGGCCAACCCACTTGCCCAGTTAAAGCAAGAAGGTACTTGGGAAAGTATTTAAAGTAAAAAAGAGAATGGGAAAATGTATTTGATGACCTCACATGTCTATGCCTATAAAAATCAGAATCAAGCAGTCGATGTAACACTCTAGGGAAGTTAAAGCTGGACTGGACCGTATTCTAACTTTTGAACTTTGGTGCTCAAGATTCCTGAGAATATCCTAGATAGCCAAGAAAACAGATAAATGGATTAAAAACAAATAACTCCAGAATTCTCACTTGATCTAACTATGATAGGTGAAGTATCATATTTTGAACACACAGTATTATGTGAAGACCCAGCTCTTTGGAGAAGGCTCTACTGCTGGGAAAGGTGGAGAGAAAGAGAAGAAGAAGGAAACCAGCAATGGGTACATTACTATAAGACCTGCATGGCCAGTCTGGGAACAGATTATCCTGGAAAAAGTCTAACTGTGTGATCACTAAGATTTAACACTGACTTGATGGCACATAATCAGTCAATCAACATTTCATGGTCAGATTTTAAAACAATTCCCTGCAGTTTTCTTGGCAAAATTAGGCAATAAAAGTTGAGAGGAGAGGAGATTACCTTTATTATCATTTTTTACTGTGGTTATACTGACACACATCAAAATTGAAATTTTGTTGCCCGCTCTCAAAAGTGTACTCATACATACCAGAGGTGGGTTCTGGTTCTTTTTGCTGCCGGTTCGCTCAGGATTGTGCTGTGCGCGTGGGGACAAAGCATGCGCATCACAGGCACGCAACAATCAAAAATAGCTTCTGCGCATGCACAGAAGCAAAATCCAAGATGGCGGCGCCCACAGAGAGACTGATGGAACTGGCTCCGTGATGTCATCGCCAAGCTATTAATGGTTCTAAAGAACTGATTAGAATCAGTAGGAACCCACCTCTGATACATACATACATATAGACATGTTATATGCATACATGGTGTCACAGTGGTTAGAGTGCGGTAAGGTAAAGGGTAAAGGTTCCCCTTGCACATGTGTGCTAGTCGTTCCCGGTGCTCATCTCCGTTTCAAAGCCGAACAGCCAGCGCTGTCCAAAGATGTTTCTGTGGTCATGTGGCTGGCATGATTAAACCCTGAAGGTGCACAGAATGCAGATACCTTCCCACCAAAGGTGGTCACTATTTTTCTACTTGCAGTTTTTAATGTGCTTTCGAACTGCTAGGTTGGCAAAAGCTGGGACAAGTAACGGAAGCTCACTCCATTACATGGCACTAGGGAATCGAACTGACAACCTTTCTGATCAACAAGCTCAGCGTTTTAGCCACTGAGCCACTGTGTCTCTTTACAGTGCAGTACTGCAGGCTAATTCTGCTGATTGCTGGCTGCCTGCAATTTGGCAGTTCAAATCTCACCAGGCTCAAAGTCGACTCAGCCTTCCATGCTTCTGAGGTGGGTAAAATGAGGACCCAAATTGTTGGGGCCAATATACTGATTCTGTAAACCGCTTAGAGAGGGCTGTATCTATATACCTACACCCATATATATAAATACATATAAATGTTAATCACTGTCTATGTTGAATACATGGCGGAAAGAGGAAGCTTGAGAGTTGGAACAAAAGTGTGTCTGAATCTGGATGTTCTGCTTCCTTCCCAGAAGGTAACAAGGAAAACAGGTTGTGAAGAGGATGTGTAGTGTCCCAGACTGTGGACTTATGGTTGGGAGTCAGAAATTCCTTCTTGTCCTTTACTTATTTCACTGAAGCCAAACTTCCTTCTGTAACCTGGAACATTGAATTATTTAACCCACAGAACTCCCTTCCTCTGCCATTATCTCTTACCGTATTCTGAAAGCCAGTCTTTAGTATACTGCCTCTGTAATTTTCTTGATTCTCATTTAGTGGATGGGTTTAAGTAGCCTCTTCACTTTTTTGCCAGTTCTCTAAAAACCTGAATCTTTTACCTTAGACATTTGATGCAGAGTGTGTTATCATAATCATTCACAGCAAAATACAAAACAATAGAGTTGGAAGAAACCTTGGAGGTCGTCTAATCCAACCCCCTGCTCAAGCAGGAGACCCTGTACCATTTTGGACAAGTGGCTGTCCAGTCTCTTCTTAAAATTCTCCATTGATGGAACAGCCACAACTTCTGAAGGCAAGCTGTTCCATTGGTTTATTGTTCTCAGTGTTAGGAAGTGTCTCCTTAGTTCTAAATTGCTTCTTTCCTTGATCAATTTCCATCCATTGTTTCTTACTTGCTTTCTGGTACTTTGGAAAATAGGTTGACTCTGTATGCCAGCCCTTCAAATATTGGAACACTGCTATCATGTCACCACTAATTTTTCTTTTCATTAAACTAGATTCTTGCAATCATTCCTCATATATTTTAATTTCCAGGCCCTTAATCATCTTTGATGTTCTTCTCTGCATTCTTTCCAAAGTCTCGACATCGTTTTTATATAATGTGGTGATCTGGTGATCCGGATGTAGTATTCCAGATGTAGTCTTACTAAGGTTTAAATTACTTTTTATTTTAAATTATTAAATTATATTTAAAATATAAATTATGTGGATACTCACCTCCTTTTCTTTTTTATTTAAAAAGATCTACTATTGCTAAGCAAGATATTTGCTACTTAACTAAATGCTAACAATACACATAGCAGTTTTTTCCTGATGGAAATTATATTTGTACTGCTGCAGTTCAAGATAAAGTTGGAACAGGGAAGATACCGAAAAAAAGAGATAATTAATTTGCCTCCGGGTTAATTGTCTTTGCAGAATTCAAAAGGCTATTTTTAACATAAATCTAGCTATAATACCACCAACCTCTGAAGTTAATGCATATTTGAAAGCAACCTCTGACTTTACATTCCAAATGCAACATTGCAAAAGCAGAATTGAGTTTAAAGTTCAGAATTTCATTAAGTCAAAGGAGTATTTTGAAATCACTGACCCCAGAGTATACAGCTGCCTTACAGATTTGCTTTTCTTGTGTAAAATGTGCATTTCTCATTGCCATACAATTATGATGATTACCTAGGTATAAATATACAGGTAGTCCTCGACCTACGACCACAACTGAGCCCAAAATTTCTGTTGCTAAATGAGACATATATTAAATGAGTTTCCCCCCACTTTATGACCTTTCTTGCCACAGTTGTTAAGTGAATCACTGCAGTTGTTAAATTAGTAACACAGTTTTTAAGTGAAACAGGCTTCCCCATTGTCTTTGCTTGTCAGAAAGTCACAAAAGGGGATCACATGATCCTGGGACATGGCAACTGTCATAAATATGAACCAGTTCCCAAGCATCTGAATTTTGATCACATGACCATGGGGATGCTGCAACGGTTGTAAGTGTGAAAAAATGGTTATATGCCACTTTTAGGTGCCGCTGTAACTGTTGTAAGTCGAAGACTACCTATATTTAATGTAAGCAGATTTTCCTTTCTATAGAAAAGGAAACTGGGTGATAATTTTAAAAAGAGCTCTGGCCTTCACATTGAATGAGGGGGAACATGGGGTCCAAGAGCCTCAAATTGTACCCGATAGTCTAAGCATCTCATGTGATGCTCAGTGAATTTTAAAAAAGCAATTTCACAAAGTCCCATTTCAATTCAAATGAACGGAGTATTGAAGTCTGTATAGCTTTAAATATAGATGCCAATGATGCAGCACAACTCCCATATATATATAATCAAGAGCCGGTAACTATTAACCCAAGAGAGAGACCAGGACCTCAATAAGTAGTAGTCAATATTGTGACAGAAAGACCCATAGCCAATTCTGGGGATGGGCAAAAGAAGGGGGCTATACCAGGGGTGGTTTGTGGGTATTTTTGCTGCCGGTTTGCTCAAATTGTCCCTACCACCTCTCCTGAGCTGGACCAAGTTGGTCGAATTTCACCCCTGTTTTAGAGAATACAGGTAACCAGAAGTGTAAAAATGCAAGGATGTCTAACAAAGTTCCTTTCTCCTTGTTATAGCTTTCCTGGAAGATATAAAACCTTCGCCTGTGCTTTCTTCATTCCATTCTTCATCCCATATTGCTCCACTTTGTCCTTCCAAAATAAAACAGTTAGAGCTATTGTTTTGCTAATTCAGAGTAAGAAAACAAAGCTGAAGCAGACCTACACATCTCCTTATAAGTAGAGAAGCAAAACAACTCACTTAAGCATACAGACCAGGAGGTTCTCATAAAATGATGCCCATTGTAATTTTGGGATCCTCCAGCTTAGAATGCCACCCAAAATTTTATGATAGAAGCACAATCCACTATGTTGGACTGCTTTCTAACAAATTTGCACAGATGAAATGTCATAATTTTGTTTCAATATAGTACTTCCATAGCCAATACTGTATGCCGCTGGCTGCTATTTTACATAGGTCTTAGATGTGCACGTTGTGGTTTTAGTGATATTGTCCATACCATAGTAGAAATATGGAGAAATATAATTCATTTGTGATTTATATCCCATTTTTCTGGTCTTATACTTGTGCCAAGTAAATCTTGTCTCCTGGCAGCTACATGGACAAGTCCCAGCAGTTTTCTTGGCAACATTTTTTGGAAGTCATTTGCTCTTGCCTCCTTCCTAGGGTTGACAGAGAGTATCTGGCCCAAAGTCACCCATCTGGCTTTGTGCCTAAAGTGAGAGTAGAACTCAGAATCTCCTGGTTTCTAGCAGTGTGCCTTAACCATTACACCTCTTTGTCTCTCTCTCTCTCCCTTCCTCCCTCCTCCTCCCTCTCTCCCTTCAAGTCCCTGCAATATTTTTTGTAAGATTTCACCACTGTAATAAATTGGCTCTTTTAGGACTTTCAGAATTTCTACTCATAAGGCTCTCCAAATTAATAATAGAAAAAGAATCTTATTGCATTCTTTACTATTTTTCCTGCCTTATTAATTCACACACACCTTATTCCTTCTTCAGTGTTTCTTGTTTTGTTATTTCACTTCATCTTAAAGTTAGGCTTACTTTTTCCAATGCATGTTGCAGCATTGATGGGGAAAAGACCATCTGAAGCTCAAAGGGAATTCACCAACAGCTGTTGCAAACAATGGCATCCTACAAAGACTGTTAGGATGAAGTTTCAAAAGCTCATGGGGCTACAGAACTGAAGCAAGGATTCCAAACAAAAGGTTAACAGTGCACAATTCATGCAGACACCAGTCTTGTAAACCAGAGATTAACTGACTTTGTGGCTTGGGAATCAACTTTCATGAACTGAAACCTAGCACAAAAGATATATTTGGAATTGTAACATCTCACACACACACACCCAAATGTTGCAAAGAATTGGAGGTTCACAGACTGTCTCCATTTAAGCCAGAAATGAAGTTCAGCAATATCCTACAAGAGAATTGGAGGCAAGTTAGTCTGTTGTTATTATTGTAAGGAACAATTAGGAAGCAATAACCCTTGTTGACTAATGCAAATTGCCATGAGTTGTTTTATAGATCCGGATCTTCTTTTTCTCCTTTTTCTCCTTTTCAGGATTATTTGATTAAATATTTGCATTTACCATTCAAGTATTTCATATGATTTCATAGTGGGTCCTTTTCCTGCCTTTGGCTCTGTAAAGATATCTGCATTACAAAATTTAATATATTTATGACAATTGACAGTATTCACACAGTACACCAAAACGATATTTTGAGATAGCTTAGTATGTGAACTCTTCCTACAGAGCAACCTCTGGTTCTATATAACATGTGAACCCAAACAATTCATCTGAGTAAACCATGATAAAATTAGCAATGAACAACTATGCCATGTGAACAAAATCATTCTTTTCCACAAGCATTTTCAGAACCACCATTCATTAAAGGTGTGATTAAGATTAGTTAACAGCAGGGGTGAAATGTAAAAATTTCCCTACCGGTTCTGTGGGCGTGGCTTTGTGGGCATGGCTTAGTGTGGTCATGTGACTGGGGGATCAAAAGACAGAAACTCACTT
>JANHFT010006685.1:4990-25509 GCA_032467955.1 Pseudoxenodon macrops | reverse complement strand
CCGGTTCTCCAAACTACTCAAAATTTCCACTACCGGTTCTTCAGAACTGGTCAGAACCTGCTGAAACCCACCTCTGGGTTGTTACCTATAAAGCACTTATTTGAACAGGCTCTAGTTATTTGAGGAATTATCCCTCACCCATGGTTTATAAGATCTGACAAATTAAGCATGTACCAAACCCTGTCTTAAAACAATGCAAGCTGATGGGACCCAAGAGGTTTCCCTTATCTGTTGTCATAGCGACACTCTGAAATAGCATCCCTCAAATGGTTTGAGTGATCCCAACCCTGTTGTCCTTTAAACAGGCCTTGAAGACTTGGTTTCCCCTCCCTCTCCCAGGTTCATGTTACATGGGATAAGTGTCCTCTGAATGTGCTGTTGTGTTACCTTATAATGGTTCGCTGTTTATTCCCATTTTTCACTTGCATTTTGTTTTTGTGAGATAATCAGCTTTCTAAATTTGATTTATAATTGTAACAATAAATAATCACAACTAGTGAACACGGATAACATTTCAAATACAACACATATTTCACGTGGTGGTCAGAACATCATCCATCACCAAACCACATTATAGTTTTAGCATAATGGCTGAGCTGAATCATTGTAAATTTTTTATTTTTAATCAAAGTTTATAGAGAAGTTCTGATTTCCAGTTTTCCAATTAACAAATAGTATCTATCTATTTAATGGGGACATGTGTGTCATTAACACAGCCTGGTAATTAATACATGTTGAAACCATGCATGACAAAGACACCACTAAAGTATTATCTTACCTTACTCCCTTACTTAAAAGATAGAAACATTAATAATAGGCTAATTTGTAACATGGAATAATTAAAGTCCTGTTATAATAATTCATTACTATATTCAAAAATGTTATATAAATATTCTCAACATGCTCTAGCTTTTATATTACCATGATAATCCATAATTGTCATCTAACTGTCCCTAGGTAAATAATAGTGATGCTAGGAAATGCTACCGGCAGTTCCTAGGTAAACATTTCTATCATTCATACTGTGAAAGACTGAAATGAAAGCTAGGGAAAATGGAGTGTAGCTTAGGGTTTTAGATATGGTACCACACTTATTCCTTAAGCAATCCTCTGAAGACATTTATTTTCAGTCATGGCAAAACCAGGTCCACAAAGAGCTACAAAATCTGGATGAACATACAATTACAGAAAAGGTACATGGTTAAATTAAAGCTATTCTGACAATCTACAGCAGTGCACAATGTGAAATCCAACTGTTTCACACAACTTTTTCTGTATACTGAAACTTGGTTTTGAAGTTGCCACGCCAACTTTAAAACTAGGAATTAATCCAAGAAGAAGAGGGGGGGAGAGATTGTATGTTCATGGGGGAAGCAAATGTCTGAGAGAAGAAACAGAGAAAAATAACACAAGTGAGGTGGTAGAGAAGTGAATTTTAGTCATTGAAAGCTGGAAAATGAAAATTACTCTTCCCTACAGAAAAAGAGAGGAGGCAAGCTACTTAGTACAGAAGAAGCAAATAATGTTGAGCTTAGTGAGAAGGGAGAAGGGAGGGCCTCCGTTAAATGGAGCATAGTTATTACAGAAAGAGATGGACAAGATATGCAGCTAACCAAAGACAGGTTTCCTTGCATCAAATCTATCTACATTGCCTTGAGCAGCCGCAGAAAGAAAACAGCCTTTTAAGGTGACATCACTATGAAATAAACTTGCACTCCTCTTACAATGGGCAAAATCATCAGTTGACATTTGCAGCAGACTCTTTATTGTTCTCAGCCTAGTACTTTGAGCAGCATCAATTGTCCATTTTAATTCCCCAGAGTGGTCCTGATATGATGCTCCTCTGAGAAACTGTGGAGAATCATATCGGGTAGCTGGATTATGTGTCCGCCCCAGAGGTGAAATCCAGCAGGTTCTGACAGGTTCTGGAGAAAAGGTAGCGGACATTTTGACTAGTTCAGAGAACCGGTAGCAGAAGTTTTGAGTAGTTCGGAGAACCAGCAAATACCACCTCTGGCTGGCCCCAGAATGGGGAGGGAATGGGGATTTTGCAGTATCCTTCCCCTGCCTCACCCACCAAGCCACGCCCACCAAGCCACATCAAGCCCACCAAGCCACATCAAGCCCACCAAGCCACGCCCACCAAACCAGTAGTAAAGAAATTTGGATTTCACTACCAGTCCACACCCCACACCCAGAATTTTGCTTCAAAACCCCTCTCCCCATTTGCAACACTAATACAAAAGCAATTTAGCACTGAAGGACAGCGTTCATAGATAACTGTGTGAGGACTGTGAAACAAGCCCTCATAGCAGGAGAAGCACACTATTGTATTCCACAGGTTTGTGGCAAAGCACCAGCTAGACCTCTCAGCCAAAATATCTATGCAGTTTTTCTCAAAAATAAGTTAGTTGATGAGGGTTTTCTTTATATTTTGTTTTTCAAATAAACGTGTTTCCTGTCTCCGGTGACAGATGTTTACGCAGGACCTATTTGCTCAAACAGTCTTTCTACCTCCAATCACAACAGTGGAAGGACTGAGCATTGACTGGTGTGTTGTCTGATGGTCTACAAACTCCAAGCGCAAAGCCAGGCTTTGAAACCTGGTATTCTCTGGCACTGGAGGACCCAGCAGAAATCTTAACCCAACATTGACAACTGTGTCTTGACGGATGCTGTTTTCTGAACATCCACCCTGTTGGCGCCCCATTCATAGACTTCTCCTGCCTTGGTTGTAAATAGAGCTAGGAAGCAAGGCAAATATGCCAAGCTTCCTGAAGCATAAGAAAAGCCCTTGTAAATCTGGGATGAGGGAAACAGCCAGATTCAGCTGTACTTTTCCACCCGAAAATGCCCTTGGAAGGGAAGAGCTAGTGACCTCAGCTTTAGGTCTTGGCAGTGATGGAAAATGCTTTCAGTGGTCTCCAGAGCAAATAAAGGAGAGAGAGAGAGGAAGGGACGCCATGTACTGAAGGGGAGTAAAATAGGTAGGAGTAAGAAGAGGAATGAATGCATTAAAGCAGAGCCAAGGGAAAGGGAAATAGACACTTTGCTTTAGCTACTCACTGCCCCTGCCTATAAAAAAAATCTGGATCTATGACGTGTTAGCCACACTGCCGATTATAGAGACAACCACATTACATGATGTCCATCTGGACCTATTTATACTCCACGCCGTCTGGTTATTACTGTGCTGTAAATGTAGGCATAAAATTCTGAAACAACTCAATATTGAGACAGGTTGTGGCACCAACTTGTATTAGTAATACTCTTTTATAGGTAGCAGAAATAAAGGTAACTATCTAAGCAAATTGCAAAGGTATGTAAATGTATTGCAACATATTACCTGGCACAGAATGCCTGATGCTGGCCCTTGACCTGTAAGTGTCTTGTATGAACATTTTTATTATAATAATAACAACAACAAACAAACAACCACCACCACCATCAAAGCAGCTTCACCATACAACGTTCATCTGTAAATTCACAGTGAGCCCATTTAGACTTTTGCTTATGTGTTAGACAAAATAGATGTTCCTCCTTTGCAGCTTATCTCATTTTACACTGCAACAGATGTACGTTTAAAAAATTAGATTTTGCTAATTGGATTTGGAACAAATACCATCATGTGGAGGGATTGAATCTCTGTGCCAACAATTCCTTAGAGAATGATCAAGGTTCAAGGCACAAAGCCCTGGTATTAGTGGCCTGTAGATGAAACCAGCACAACAGTGCAATGCCAAGTGTAGATAAACAAAGAATTTAATCTCTCAAGGTTTTCTTTGAATGCTTCTTTTTGGCAAAAACCTGGATGAACAAGAGTGGGCAAGCTTGAACACTACTATCGCAAAAGAATAATAATACAGGTTTCCACCAACAGCTATGAACAGATTGTACGTAATGCCAAGAAGAGGAAGCCATATACTTCAATTTTCATATTTCTGCATTTGTTTGATCTGAAATGGAACTTTTTATTGGGAAGAAGCTTACTTCTGGAAGAAGGTTACTTCTGGACTTCCAACTCCCAGAATTCTCCCGCCAGCATGTCTGGTTGGGGAATTCTGGGAGTTGAGGTCCAAAGGTCTTAAAGTTGTAAGGTTGGATATACTTGGGGTAGAGGAAAAGAATCAATGCAACCATGTCCTTCTTGCTTATTTTCCATTGCCTGCCTAAGAGGTTCAAAATAGCCTTCCAAGATCAGTGAACAAGAAGTGTTCCCGAGTATGCAAAAGCAGTTTTATTCCAGTGCATTTTTTTAGATAGATAGCTTCAGATTGGAACTAGTAATTATCCTCAGATGGTTGAGATTCAGTTAGGAACAGAAAGTTCTGGAAAATCTATAGTTGGATAATAGTGGAGCATTTTTCAGTCCTTTTTTTTTAATGTGAGCTGTTTTAAAATCAAAAGCAAACCAGAGATTGGCAATTTAATTTGGTGCATAGGAATTATGATGTGAATAAAGCTTCAATGCCATTGATGGAACCCCAGAACTAAATAAAATGTGACATAGTTGTTAAAAAAAGACTCTTACCTCATGTAATTGCTGAATATCCCAAGATATCGATGCCTGGCATTAAAATGGTGTGAAATATGACAATTTCCTGGGATTTTTGCTATTATAAAGAAATATTTTTATTTTTCTGACCACTTTAAGCACCACTGAAACACCTTTATGGATCACCATTTCAGATTACAGATTGGGACAATGTGCTGGGTTGGCTAGTTAGTGGTTCAGTTTGTTTTGTAAACCACCTTAGATGATGACTATAATGGGAAATCATAGGCAACAATGGGAAGGAAGATGACATGACATTGTGTGCATGATACTGTTATCTATTTTCCAGCATTTGTCCAGTGATATAATGGATATGCCATTGTCTGTTTGTTGCATACTGTATATTGCCTTGAGTTATATGGAAGAAGTGGGGACAGATATTAAAAATGAAAGAGTCTGATTCAAAATATTGATAACTCTGAAATTTAAAGGAAACAATACATTTCTTCCAACTTGCAAAATAAATTATGGTTCTCTTTTCTCCATAAACTCAGGTTGCAAAGAAAGATGCAGGCCTGGATTTTCTTCTTCCTCTGCCTGGCAGGCAAGGCGCTGGCAGCTCCAGTAAGTATCATTAGCACTAAAACCCTATTTTCTGAATGTTATAGATGCTGAAGTATCAAACTCTCTACACTGTACTACTATACAGTTGAAAGTAAGCACTCCAACACCCAGAAATAGTTCAGTGCTGAAGATCACGCTCAACTTTCCCACCCAATTGTCAAAGTTTCCAACTTCTGCTGATTCATTTTTATCCAGTTATATCTCATCCATTCTGTAGTCTAGTCCAGCTAGGACCAATCAAGGCGTTTTGTCAATATAATATATAAGCTTTTAGCAGGGTAATCATAGCAATTATATCAATATATTCTTTTTTTTAGTAAAGATATCCAATTAAGATTACACACACACACACACACTGCCATCATGCTGCTCATTTCCAAAGTAAAAAAGGAAATTAATAAATGAAAGTAATTGAAGGCACAATGCAAGAAAAAGAATGATAGGTTGACTCAAGATTGACTCAGCCTTCCATCCTTCCGAGGTGGGTAAAATGAGGACCCAGATTGTTTGGAGACAATATGCTGACTTTGTAAACCACTTAGAGAGGCTGCATAGCAATATATAAGTCTAAGTGCTATTGCTATAGCTAAATCTAATTTACATACTACCATTCACTATACAACTTATTTTTCTGTCCTTGGAAGCCATTCTTGCTTCCACCAAGTCCATATGCCAATTAATTGTTACATTTTTTTTAAAGTCTTGCTTTTCTCTTTTTGATGATTTCATAAGCTTTCAACATCATCCAATCATCACTTTCTTAGTCTACACTTTCCTCTGATGCCATTCACTATTTGATTTTCATTTGAGTCTTTCATCCATTCTAGTCACTCATTCGATCCACATTAATTCATCACCTATTCATTTTTTACCCTCTCTTCTTTTATCTCTTTCATCTTCATTCCATTTATTTCTATGTATCTCAGGACATACCTGATATTATACAACAAAATAGGCAGTGCAAACATAAGCAAACCATAAGCAAACCACTTCAAAGTCATATTTTAACATTTCTCAAGTTACATTTGCAGCCTTATCATTTACTGAAGCGGTAAAATAACCTATAAACTCCAATATTATAACCAGTATTAAAAACAACAAAGATAAGAAATCCCCTGAGAAATAAATATGTGCATTTATCACTAAAAGAATGTGAAGGATATTTTGTATTGTTTATAGGAGTGCACTATGACCCAGGAGAGTTGAGTGTCTTCAATTCGGGCTTTGCCTCTCAGAGAGGAATTAGATAAGGAAATTCCATCTTTCAAAATAAGAGGTCAGATGCTCCAAGAAGTTCTTGAGAAGCTCTTTGGTTTTCACTGTGGCAAAGGGAAACCAGATAAAAATGCTTATAGTGTCCACTTGGTGAGGGATGAGGGCAACACGGAGGCATATGCAAGCAAAAGGGATATCCCAGAAGTGGGAGTAGAGTTTTAGCACCAACTCCAAATAGAAGACTTTATTTGCCTTTTTCTCTCTCTTACAGCAAGATGCTCTGCCGGAGGAGATGGAGGTTATAGAGGACCCTGCAACACAGGTACAGAGTAACGCAGTGCTGACCCCTTCTCTTGCTTCTTTGATGCTGTTCTTAAATGCGAACATCCCCAGGAGTGGGATGGAGAGTTAAATAGCTCTAAGTTCTCAGGACAAAGGCTAACAGCAGATATGTTCATCTCCTGCTGCTACAGTTTTCCATTCATTTCTACCTGCATATCTCACTTACAAACACAATAAACTCTTGTAAGATGATGTGCTCCTATTCAGAGTTCCACTTAAGACACCAATTCCTTTTTCAGTTTACTCATTTCTTTTTCTTTCCTGCCCTCAGTTGATTACATCTATCCTACCAGTCAATGGTTATGCCATAGCCATAACCACTAAAACTGCTCAGCCTTGACTCAGCTGTGTGTGGTTATGTTACTCCCCACTCATTTTTTTCCCCTTAAAATTTTTATTTTTAATCTCCAGTTTATAAACACCAGTTTATTAACACGTCCCTCTTACACATGGTTGGCACTGTTTGGTTTCTGTGAATATAAATGCTTAGAATTTTACAATATAAAATAAATGTCAAAAATAAAGACATACACATCAGGAATAGAGTAAACAAATTATTGTTTGCCTACAGCAACCACTTTTTTAAAAAATTGATTAATAACATTTAGATGGCCGTCTATCTTATATGGCATAATCTTAGGCGGCTCTCAACAAAACTAATGAAGCAGCAATAAAAAATAATCATGTCACTTGTAAACGGAGGCATCAGGAATTGTTTTTTTTGGAAAATACCAACAGCTATGACGTAAAATAATACCTTGCTTCTTAAACTTTGGATGCTTTTTGTAAATGTGAGGGTGTGTTGCATGTGGGTACTTTAACTATACTACGCAGAAGGTTCATTCTTCACCATGGCATCTTCAAAGTGTGTTGTTGCACTTCAATTCTTAGTGAACTCTGTAGCCTAAAGCTTTAGGAAGGCTCCAAGTTGCAAAGGATTAATTTGGGGTATTTTTTGTTTTCTTTTATTTAGTATTTTGCTGTTTCTATATTACTCTATTGCCCAGAGTCATTCAGAGGCAGGTGGCATACGTACTGAATAAATAAAGATGGCGTCCCACTCTTGAGTACAGTATCCATGCTGCAGAAATTAGTCATCCATCAGACCCTAACAGTAATTTATCTCATTCCATCTGTTAATTTAGGAACCAGTTGGAATCAACCCAGTCCAGGTGGAGATTGGCGAGTTTGAAGAGACCACTGTGGATGTTGAGGAGATTGTGGCTGAAAGTACGTGGCTGCAAAGCTACATCCCTAAGTTGTACTTATGTAAAGTATTTTGTATATATAGAAGGTACAGGTACATACATTTTATACACATAAGATATCAAGAGAACTGAAATTGGCATTTGTTACTATGGCATGTGCAGTAAGCCCATTCCTAGAGGGGGAAACTTCAAACCAGTACAAGAAGAAAAAAGAAATAAGATTTTCCATTTACAAAAAAGAAGCCATATTTGGAGTGGAAAGAAATACACTTTGGGGTGTTCCTTTGTATCAAGAGCCCCAGTTCAGATTGTACAATGGTGTTATAGGCACTATATATTAGTCTGATCGGGAATGATAATCAAATGGGAATTGTTTGGCAAAGAAAGCATTTGTCTCTCTCTCTCTCTCTCTCTCACACACACACACACACACACAGACACTGGGTTTGACACCTGCTTTCTCCTCATATATGGGAAGACCCATGGAGACAATCTGAGTGGTCACTGGGAATCAAGCGTGATGATGGCACATAGTCTATCATCAGTCAATCAACTAGAAGCATTTATGTTGCAATCCCATACACACATTCCCCTTTGGAACAGTAGAGAATCCCAAAGGTGCTTTTTCAAGAGGCAACTGGACTTCCTGGTTTTTATTTGAAGACGTTTCACTTCTCATCAAAGAAGTTTCCATGTTTCTCCAGTCAGTGATAAATGCAAACAACTTAACTGGACCTTACAAAGTTACTGCAAAAACATTCTTAGAAGGTTCTCCTGCACCTGATGTGCCTGAGTGGGATGGCGATGGTTTTGTCGCTTCTGGTCCTTCAGGTTTTGTGAAGCAGCATTGTCCCTTTTTTGATTCTAAAATAGCTTCTCTGATCTTCCTTAGACCCCTGCCAAAACCATCACTGCAAACATGGCAAAGTCTGTGAAGTAGATGAAAGCAACACTCCAATGTGTGTATGCCAAGATCCTTCCAGCTGCCCATCCAGCACTGCAGTGTTTGAGAAGGTAAGCAAAGACTTTAGATACAACACAAGTTGAATGAATATATATCGGTATAAGATAAAAGAAAGATACTCAGCTATAGTGAAGCTGAATTGTAACTACATATTCAAGATTGTAATGAATTGCCTGTCAGGTTCCCCGGTGAAAGCTGATGTAGTTACTGTATGAGTTACTACCAGTTCTGTCTTTATTAAAAAAAAAACATGGAGGGGATTGTCAGGATAGGACAATGGGATCATGGGATCAAGATAGGAGGATTTATCTGGGCTCATGCAGGGTAAGATTATGAATGAAGGCCAGATAGGTTGGCAGTACATAATCCTGTTCATTTCTGAACATCTGCAATTTTTAATCATCACTCCCATCTTTGTAGATTGCAGAAGGCAGATGAGAATGGAAGGCAGTGCTTACCAAAGGTTCTCTCCATGTTGGATAAATAACAGAAAGCAACATTGGGGGACTTCAACTCTACCATTTGGGATTTGTTTTGTGGCCTATCACAAATGTCTGTCTTGAACCTCATACTCTTTTAATATTTATACAGCATGCAGCTCTTTGGATATGTCATACATCATTTGGAAATGCAGTGACATTAGCGAACTTTCCATTTTCTCTGTATTCAGGAAAGTAGTTAGTTCTTGAAAAAGTCCCAATTGCGTTATGAGTTATGACATTTGACAGATGAAAGTGTAATCTGAGTAGACCAGAGGTGGGTTCCTACCGGTTCAGACCAGTTCTACTAAGTAGGTAGTAGGTTGCTGGTGACGTCACGGAGCCGGTTCTGCTCTGTGGGTGCTGCCATCTTTTCTTTTCTTTTTTTCTTCTGCACATGCGCAGAAGCCGAGTTTCCGGCACTGTGCATGCGTCACCGTCTTGTTTTTGGCCTTTTTATGAGGAATGTTTTGGGTATTTTTTCTACTGCACATGCGCGTGTCCACGAGGCATAGGAGGCAGCGAACCAGCGGCAAGGTAAGTTAGAACCCACCTCTGGAGTAGATCTGTTGATTTGTTGTCATAGAGTAGGAGAAAGACGATGATCCATTTGGACACTTTTTCTAACACAACAACCTTTTTCACAAAGGTATGCGGTACTGACAACAAGACCTATGACACCTCTTGCCACTTCTTTGCCACCAAATGTACTTTGGAAGGCACCAAGAAAGGACACAAACTTCATCTGGATTACATTGGACCTTGCAAAAGTAAGTCATCATCCTTAAGAATGGAACAGTCCAATTAGAAAATAACTCCTTTGTTATGAATGACCAAGTTTTCAGAATCTAGGGACTTTGACATTCATGCAGTTCTGAGGAATTTGGAACTACGTAGAGGCCATATTGACATGTACTGAAGGGTAACTTTGATAATGGGTATCCTGCAAATTTAAATGATAAATGATAAATCATCCAGTGTTGAAGTCTAACTTTAATCTATTCTTTGATTGCTCCAAAGGTGCTTTTTCAAGAGGCAACTGGACTTTCTGATTTTTCTTTGAAGTCATTTTTCTTCTCATCCAATTCTTCAGCTCTGACTGGATGGTGGGGAATGGAAGTTTTATCTCCACTCTACAACACAGTCCTTTGAACAGTTCCAAGAAGGCTCCACACCCATTTGCATTACTCAGGTGACCCCTGATGACACAGATAAAACCTCCAGGTGTCCTTCAGGAGTCACTAAAAGAATGCAAATGACCAACTGTCTGCAATGAGTATGAATCCTTCGATTGCCCATCATTCACTCAGAGCTGAAGAAGCTTCTTGGATGAGAAGTGAAATGTCTTTAAAAAAAAACTAGAAAGTCCAGTTGCCTCTTGAAAAAGCACCTTTGGAACAACTTTGACCTGGTTCAGAGGTGGGCTCCTGCCGGTTCGGGCCGGTTCACTAGAACCAGTAGCGGGAATTTCCACCCGCTTACCAAACCGGCAACGAAGAGCCGCCAAAAAACAACTGTGCATGCACAAAGCCTTCTGCACATGTGCAGAGGGTTTTCATCCGGAAGTAAAGAGAGAGCGCACATGCGCACTTCCAACATGACTCTGAATCAGTAGGGAAGGTAAGTACCCACCCCTGACCTGGATGACTGAGAATCCCCATAGACTATTCTTTGATTGTGACCATTTGTTTCCTCAGTTCCTTTATTCAGCAATGGTTCCTAAAGGTTAAGCCTTATTCCCCTCTGGCATTCATTCATTTTGATAAAGGTCATTGTGCATATTGCCAGAAAGACTTCTCTTTCCCTCTTTGTTCAAATAGCAGAACGCAGACAATGATAACACATCAGTGCTTACTCATTCCCTTTCCAACTGCTGAGTGTATTCTCTCCCATCCCCCACCCCCATTTCTAATATTCCATGAATTAATACTTGCCTTTACAAGTAAAGCAAGTAAGCTTTTAGCATTCCCCTTGCCCACACATAACACATAATTCTACTCATATGCATTTAGCTGCAATTGTTTGATGCTTTGTGAACCATTTGTTCTGATAGATGGTGGCTAGAAGAGAAATTCCTTTTAAAACACACACACACACACACACACACACACACACAGAAAAGCCTCAAAGGTCATCAGCAATGCAGAGGTAATCCTGTAAAAGCAGCACTCAAACAACTTTGTTAACCTAGCCAACTCTTGAATATTATATGCCAATAAAATCACATTTAAGGGGTTTTCCCCTAGGTAGGATAAAAGAAACATTAACTAGAATCTGGGTGGCCATGGAAGGCAGGCTCTCCACAGTAAAATTAACCTGACAGGAGGATGGTTTCATTGGAACATGGATTTCCTCCTCCTTTGAAGCAAATAGTTTTTCTTGGGAAGGAAAGGAATGGTGGCTTTGGAAATCTGCTTCCCATCAAATGAATAGAATTCCAGGAACTTCCCGGATTTATTTAATACTACATTTCTGACTTGGAGTGTTAGATTCCTACTTACTACTTATTCCTTGACATTTAGTTAAAGGAGCAGGGGGGGAAATCTTAAAAACCTTTTTAAAACAAAAACCGGGTCAATCAATATCATTGTAGGTGACTAAATTCAACTTTAAAATATCTTTCAAAAGTTCAGGCTGGCTCAGAATACTGAAAATAATGTCTGGAGAAAATTGAGAAGATAATTTCTCTGCAATGCAGAAGTTATGGAGCATCATTAACAGACATGGAAAAAACAATTGACCAGCGTGGCCATTAAATGGTGCAACTGTGTTGTGTTGGGGAAGGGAAGCAGTGAATTGGAAAGGTGATAAGACGGTAGAAGAAATATTCCAACAGGAGGGAAAAGCATTGTGCTGCACATCACAACATCAATATGATTAACTGTGGAGGAAGGGGATGTAATTGGAAGCACAAAGCAACTGCATCTCTATCCTATCGCAGAAATTGCAGCTGGTCTCTAATAGCCTTTCTGCCATTTATTAGTTGGGATCAATGTGTTCACTGCTGAATATAATAGCTCTTCAGTTATTTTCTTTAAAAAGAAATTGTGCCTGGACTGATGGAGCTCTGGTTGCATTTCAGTCATTCCTGCCTGTCTTGATACTGAGCTGACTGAATTCCCTCTGCGTATGCGCGACTGGCTGAAGAATGTGCTCGTTACCCTCTTCGAACGGGATGAGGATAACAACCTGCTGAATGAGAAGCAGAAACTCAAGGTGAGCAAGAGACATACCTAAGCAGAGCCCCATAGTTTATGATGCCTTTCTTACAAAGGGACGCAGTCAATATTCCCCACTTGTGTTTTCCTGACTAGGTGAAGAAGATCCATGAGAATGAGAAGCGTCTGGAAGCTGGAGATCACTCAGTAGAACTCCTTGTCCGCGACTTTGAGAAAAACTACAACATGTACATCTTCCCTGTGCATTGGCAATTTGGACAGCTTGACCAACATCCTGTTGATGGGTATATACTGCTATTCCTAGCTTATGAGAAAGTTAGCATAGACAAGTCCCATTACCTCATGAACAAAATTTGACCTTGGTCACTGGTGGTTATCCTTTAACAAGGCGGGGCTAAAACATTCACCTGGGATACAGAAATCAAGACTCCAATATAGTTTAGAGATAACAGGTGAAATCAAATAAGATAACAGGTAAAATTAAGTAGTCAGTTGATCTGCAGCACTATTTAAAGAAAAAGGAGACACTGATCTCAAATAATGATAAATTGTTCATTACAGTTGATTAGGACTTTATTTCCAGGATCACTAAATAGGTGGGGGGTTTTTTCAAATCCTGAGATGTATTTCATTTTTTTTAAATGTTTAAAGATCTTAGCACAATATACTGTATATAGAGAATAAAACTAGCATTCTGATGCCAGAGTATAAAGGATCCAATGCAGACTGCATTTACCCTTTAAATATTTAAGAGACTAGACATAAAATACTTACCATAAAAAGCTTCTTTGAAAAGATGTTTGATGGAAAAAGAGATAGATAATAGAGAACTCTTTGTCCCATAGAGCAGGAAACTGCACATTACACTCTGGAAGGCTTAATGATAATTATCTAAGTGAAATATATAAAAGGAGAAAGGTGCAAGATAATAGGGGACATAGGTTTTTTTTTCTTGTTTTATGGCCCCCTAGTCTGTTAATTTGAAGTAGAATCCTCCTATTTTCCTCAACGGCTCTGTGCAGTTGGTTGCACTAAAAGAGAATGACGAGCTCAAATCCACCCAGTTTGCTTTTGTAGCCATGGACTTGAACCTCGGTTTCCTTAGTACCTTAACACTTTAAGCACCATGCCACATTGACTCTCCTTTCCTGAATTTGAGTCCACTTTTTTCATGCCACTCATTATTCAGGATTATTCAAGCTCCCCCCCCCCCCAACACTGAATTGTTTTCAGTTTCACTGTGGTCCTTTTTGCAGTGTGGCTGCAAAATTGCCCATTTTGAATGAGAAATATAAAAGGAAAGTGATCAGTTAAGCATCCAGTAAGCCTAATGCACGTAGAAAACTTTAAAATCTCTTATGGAAGAGAGGTTGGGGAACATGAGTTGAAAATCTTACCCTTGTTCCCTTTGATGGGTAACTTTTGACAGGAATTTCAGGGATAGAACCCCTGATCCTGCTCCTCCCTCTTATTCGTGATTCTTCCTTTCTTCTGTTTCCCAAGCATTCCTGTTAAGTACAAACACACACTTGTACATACCCACACTTGTACAGTTCAAACAAGCTACTTTATCGTTCTACTCCTATTCCATAGGATTCTCCCCAGACTGGTAACTTTGGCCTGGGAAAGAGTAGATAAGGCTCAAAGCCATGGGGGCGGGAAGTCCTCTTATATTTACATAATAATTTAAACTAATCTCCCTCTTGGGACAATTGAACAACACTTCCCAAGCACAGTTGTGTATTCTCCGTCATCTGCTCACATCTCACATTCAAAATGTTTTGGAACTAGCTCCCGAATAAAAAAAGATGATAAGGTAGAAGCGTAAAGCAAAATGGTGCAATTGTTGTTTGTCTCTTTCATAAATGCTTTTCCAGGTTATTTGCGCAGTAATTTTGTGCAATGAAAATATGCTGGGGATTTGTTTGACCATCATGCATGCCTTGTCTATGAGATTTCTGGGAGTTGTGGTAATTGTGCCCACTTTGATATTCCTTTCAGATACCTGTCCCACACTGAACTGGCTCCACTCAGAGCTCCCTTGATCCCTATGGAGCACTGCACCACTCGCTTCTTTGACACATGTGATCTAGACAATGACAAATACATTGCTCTGGAAGAATGGGCCAACTGCTTCGGCATTAATGAAAGTAAGTACCACAAATCTGTGCTGACTTAGGAGCATGGTGGCTCACATGGTTAAGACACTGGGTTGGAGGTTAGCAAGCCCGTGTTCAAGACCCGTGTGTTGCCCTGAAGCAGGGTTGAGCTCCCGTACTTTGCTCCAGCTCCTGCCAGCTGGAAAAGAGCCCCCAACTGGTCATCCCCCAAAGGTAACAGCAATGTTACCTTCTAATCCTTTCAACCATGAATTGCCTTGGTGCTTCTGACATGAGTGCAATACACTCTCTGGTGACCACAATTGAAAAAGGGAGAGAAAGAGAAGTAGCATCAATTCTAGACATCTCTAGAAGAATATCTGTCCAGGGGGGGAAAATGCCAGTGCAATTTTGAGCATACTTGCTCAGCAGTAAATTTGTCAGCCTTATGAAATTTATTCTAAATAAGTGTATATAGAATATCAACCTGAGAAACTTTATGAACTGGAATAAGTGATGATGCCCTTGATGAACACTGATTTTAGTGATCACCAATTAGCTAATTGAATTAGCTAACTGGAATTAGCTGAAGCTCTTAAAGACCATTTTTCTTCATTTGTATCCCAGCTTTCCTTCAAGAAATTCAGAATACCTTATATATAATTGGCTTATAAAGGCAGTCCTCATTTAGCAACTGACTTGTTTAATGATTGTCTGCAGTTATGACAGTGATGAAAAACTAATTTTGCAACCACCCCTCATATTTATGGCCTTCACGGGTCTGTAAAACAAAGGAAAGTTGAAGTAAGATCATAAGCAAAGTCACAGTTTCACTTACCAATTCCTTCACTTAATGACTGAGTTGCTGTTCCCAGTTCTGGTTGCTAAATGAGACTACCTGTAACCCTATCTGGTAGCTTCCTTAACCAAAATTGTTTAATTGTAAAACCTGAGTCATATATGCCTTTAGAAAGGCTCAACATTTGTTCACAAATCATTCCTCTGCATTCTAGCTAGCCAAGCATTCCTATTCCTCAGTATGGATCTAAAAACCTCTTCCTGAAACAGCAGCCTATTAGCCAATAACTTATAGCAGTATTCTCCAAGCTAATATCCTCCAGATATTACAACTTTACACCTCTGAAAACGGTGGGCAGGAATTCTGAGAGCAGTAACCATTGCATCTGGCTGATACCAGTTTGGAAAAGACTGTTCCTTAGATATCAAATCTAAAATCTAAATCTTAGGAGAAGTGATTGAATCACATAAATGTTGTGTAAGACAGTGACAGCAAGCATTTTTCTTACGTGATGTCTTCCTTTCTTTTTTTTACAGAGGACATTGACAAGGATCTTGTCATCTAAATTTAGCAACTTCTTCATCTGTTAAGCACAAGTTGTGTTCTTCCATTTTAACAAGTTGAAGAGTGTTTTTCTTTATTTTATCGGGGACAAGGTGCTAATATAGGTCTAAACATATACATTAACGGTGCTAAAAAAAGAAGACAGAAAATTGATAGTAGCTTAATCTATACCACTAGATCACTTTGCTCACACACTCATTGTGCATTTCTGTTGACCTTTTAATTTGTTGATACCAGTACAGTAATTAAAAAAAGAATCTGTTCCAATTTTCTACTCCTTGGACTATTTAAATTGACTCTAGTTGATAGACTCAAGACTATTACTCCCCTAATTTCAAAGAAAGGCAAGAAAGGAAGATAAACCAAAAAATATGTGGAGAGACTGGGCTTTACAAAGTCAAGTGTTGCAAATGTTTTATGAAAGTTTAAGAAACTTGGATTTTATATGATAGTGCAGTGGGAATGGCAGGGGAGGAGATGGGACAGGACTGAAAATTCAGAAAGGCGAATTTATAAATTTGACAGTTCTTGAATGTAACAGTAATTGGGCACAAACTCAAAATAACATAGACAGAAAACAACTGAAGTGTTGGAAAGTTTCTGATCTTGTAACCCTCTCATCCTCCCACCCTTTAAAAATAAAAAGTTAAAAATGCTTCTGCTTCACAGCTACTCAGTGACTGTATTGCTTTTTGCTGTGTTTCTGTGTCTTAAAAGTTAAATTTGGTGCTTATCAAAAATTGGCTGTGGCTGTTTTTACTGGGTCTTTCTCTTTTGGTGATTTATTTGTAACTGATACACATTCTGACACAACAAATCACACGCCTCTGATTATATCCTCCCTGGGGATCTATTCATATTTTTTCAGCCAATAATTTCAATTCTGCCCTTCAAGATAAAATTTCAAATTATGTGATATGGTGTAAAAAGTGTTGAAATGTTTCTTGAATTTGCTTACTCAACTACTAATTAGTGATTAGTAACAGTGATTCTGTTTACAAATTGCATCAATTCATTCTTTATATGATCATATTTATTAAATAAACCACGATTTATAAACTACAATATCTAAGTTCACAAAGGACCACAAGTCAAAAGTGAACAAATCACATTATGATTTGGTATGATGTTTTAACCCAGCCATTTGATAGGTGTATTTCCATATTGGAGTGTGACACAGGAACAATAATTGACACTGATAATTTGATTCTGCAGAATGAAATTGGTTTTGCTAAGATTCAAATACTTAAGATATATCTGCAGATTTGTGTTAATTTTTATATCACATGACACCTAGAAATTAGAGTTCGATGAGTCTCTAGAACAGTGATGGCTAACCTTTTTCTGCTTGAGTGCCAAGAGGGCGCTCAACGTGTGTGCCTACACCCATCATGCAATGCCCTTCCGCCCTTCGCATGCACGTGCTGCCTCCTGTGATGCCCCCCCTGCACATGCGCACAGGCCTCACTGTAGTATCTGAACTTCCGGTTGGCCCGTTGTGCCATTTTTCGCTCTTTCCTTGCTTCCGGAAAGCTTCCTGAAGCCTGGGGAGGGTGAAAACGGTCTCCTCCCACCTTCCGGAAAGCCAAAAATCAGCTGGCCAGCACGCTGCGTACCCTCAGATACGGCTATGCGTACCACCTGTGGCACGCGTGACATAAGTTCGCCATCACTGATCTAGAACCTCAAATATTTTTTTAATCTTATACTTAGGATAATTCTTTGGGTGAAATATAAATAAATCTAAAATAAATTCAAACTAATGCCGTTAGAAGTGAACATATATTATCTATTTAATCAATTAATTTACCATATTGAAAAAGAAGTCCAAAACCTATCTACCACTACAAAGAGATGTTGCATCTTCTTTTTGCATTTAAATCCTCTCCTGTTTTGCAAGGGACAATTGATAGCAATCCTCCAGTGGAGGAATAAAAGCTGATTAGAATCTTTGATTAATTATATTATCAAATGATATATTAAGGTTTGAATGAAGAGTCCTCATATGGAGGTAAGGACAGGGGTGGGTTCTAACTTACCTCGCCGCCAGTTCACTGCGTCTCGCACCACGTGGGCGCACTGTGTGCACGTGCTTATGCGCAGTAGAAAAAATCCCAAAACAAATTCCCCCCAAAAATGGCCGAAAACAGGATGGCGATGCATGCGCAATGCCAGAAACTCGGCTTCTGTGCATGCACAGAAGAAGAAAAAAATCCAAAAAAATTTTCCCCCCAAAATTAAATTTTTTTAAAAAAGATTGTGGCGCCCACAGAGCAGAACCGGCTCTGTGACATCACCAGCGGCCTACTACCTACTCGGTAGAATCGGTCCGAACTGGTAGGAACCCACCTCTGGTTAAGGAGATATTAAGGGAAAGAAAGAGCTGGAGGGTTTTTAACTGTTTTGAATTATTCAGGAGAATAATGTCTCCTTTGTCCCTAATGTGAAGAACAAGCACAGCTGCAACAGAAAATTAGGCATAGATGGTCTTCAGCCAGAAATATAAGAAGTCTCAACCAGCACCTTAAAATCTGACCTCCCACTCTTGACATCAACAAGAAATTCTAGCATGTTTAAAGGCCACTAGACTGGCAGGCTACGAAGATGGCTGGGTGATGATTGATCAGGCCACAGAGATCTTCACCATAGCTACTTCTGATAATAGGACAGCCCGTATTCGTTGGAGAGGGTACAAAATTCTGCTTCACATTATAACTGGAGTACATGCACAAAATTAATAAAACTTGCTCCCTGAGGCTCAGAGGTTGCCATTTCCAGGTTCTTCAACCCGTTTCTCATGCAACATCAGTGGAAAAAGAACTCACCATTATTTAAAACAAAAGGACATGTGTACACAGAATGAGCAATTTTGGTCACTTGCGGACACTATTTATTTAAAACGTATGGAAACTCCCCATCTTCTAACCAGTTCTGGGTGGCTCCTAATCAAAAGTTAAAACAACGCATAAAATCATATAAACAGCTTAAAACACCCAAGCCAATAAAGAGCTGGCACCAAATCAACCTTCTGTGTAATTATCCAATTCACCCAGGATGCCTACAAACATAGCATACTTTTATGGCAGTATTAGTTAAAGTTATAAAACTTGAGCAAAATTCCCAGCTGTATCTTTTTCCAGTTTTTCTGAAGAGCAGCATTCTGCATACCTGCGTTTTCCTAGATTTAAGGTAGGGTGTCCCTTCATCAAATCTGCCAAAACTGTTAGGTTTAGAGTGGTTGCATTCTCTCCACTCAGTCCAGGTTATGTATTTGAAATAATCTTTCTGCCCTTCAGAGTTTGTTCCTTTTTGCTCAAGCTGCAAACACCCGTGACCTTTGGGGGGAAAGTGTGCAAATCTTTCAAAACAAGTGTCTGGCACAGCTGCTTTGTTTAACTAAGACAGAAACTGCCTTCAACCACTGGAGCATTGCAAAAAAGATATGTTTCATTTGCACTTCTCTGCTATGCATAGTGTCTCTTTTTGAATGCTTTATCCAAAAGGTGTTTGCTCCTTTGGAAAGCATCAGCCCAGGTGGACAAGTAAAGAAAGCCCTAAAATCTTTCATTTCCTTCAGATTTGCCTTAGCCTTCCTCTTCCTCTCCCACTCCCAAGAGACTTGTTTTCTAATCTTGGTGCCAACATTCTTCTGCCTTTGCAATTCCTGTGATTTCACACCTCCAGCCTGCAACAGGAAGAAAGCTATAGCAGCAGGAGCAAAGGGGGAGGACATTCCATTCCATTTCTCCTTGAGATCAAAAAAGCTCTTCTCCAATTTGTAATGCCTAGAGAAATGGGGCAAGGAGAGAGCTAAGGAATGGGCTGATTGCCTCCCCTTTCACCAAGCTCCTGTGTTATCAGTTATATTTACATTCTTCAAGCACTCCAGCTCTTTCCAATTTGACTCAGAGACTTCTATTCTTCACGTTTTATCTATTTAGCCCAAGAAACGGAGAATACGGCTTTTTATTTGAACCAAACATAGTTATTGATTCTTGACCACTTGCAGCATATGATCCAAAGGAATGTATAATTACATCTCTGAACTTTCGTCCATTTTGAGCGGGAGCCTGAAACGTAATTTATAACCCAAAGGACTATTCCAGATTCAAGCAAATGTGTCTGCTTGAATTTAACTGATAAATTTCCAAGGTTCAAAGCCTATCATGATTTAGAGTACACTCACTATTTCTCAGGAACGTTCAGCTTTAGAAAGAATCTTGCGGAACACCAAAATTTGCTTCCAACTTGTTGAACATTAAAATAACCAAGTAAATTGTCCATCTTGGAAATGACAGAAATATTGTCTTGCAGTAGATTTCCTTCTACTTCCCAATCTTGCTTACAAACTTGGATCTCCTGGTGCTCTCTATCCAATTAACAGAGGCCTAGCGGCAGAGCAATTAATTCAGTGTTGCAGGCTGACTGTTCACTGCCAGGAGTTTGATCCTGACCTGTTCAAGGCTGACTCAGCCTTTCATGAGGTGGGTAAAATGAGGACCCAGATTGTTGGGGGCAATATGCTGACTCTGTAAACCGCTTAGAGAGGTC
>JANHFT010006684.1:38585-50861 GCA_032467955.1 Pseudoxenodon macrops | reverse complement strand
AAAAATAAGGCCAATTGCTTATTTCAGGGGTCAAAAGAAAATAAGACCCTGTCTTATTTTCGGGGAAACACGGTACTTTGTGCAATACAGGCAGGCCTTGACTTACCACCATTTGTTTTGTGACCATTCAAAGTTACAACGGCACTGAAAATGCGCCTTATGTTCATTTTTCACACTTACGTCTGTTGCAGCATCTCCATGGTCATGTGATCAAAATTTGGCTGCTTGGCAGCTGGCTCATATTTTTGATGGTTACAGTGTCCTGGGGTCATGTGATTACCCTTTGCGATCTTCTGAGAAGCAAAGTCAGTGGGGAATCCAGATTCACTTAACAACCATGTGACTAACTGAACATCTGCAGTGATTCACTTAACAAATATGGAAAGAAAGGATGTAAAATGGGGCAAAACTCACAAATGCCTCACTTAGCAACAGAAATTTTGGGTTCAATTGTGGTCATAATTCGAGAACTACCTGTAGTCAGTTTGCATGATCCCATCCCCCCCCCTATTAATTGTGGTGCATCTCATTTCCAAATTTGAAGTAAAGGAAAGTAAAAGGGGAGAGTTTCCAAAAACATCTTGGATGTGAGTTTTCCTACTGTAGGCACTTCTATACCATACTGTCCTTTCCTGAATTTGACAGTTGTATGTGTGATTTACATAGTAGATAGTTTGGTAAAATACGGATCAACGGTGCAGAATATAATAATTCATCTGCCTCTTCCTCTCAAATTTATTATCTGCCTTTTAGCAAATTTATTTGGCTAACATGCCTAGCAAAGTAGTTATAAAGGTTACTTAAATTGCTCTAGTGAAGCACTTTTGAAAGGGCTTATAGAAACAATAAATAACCCCGAAAGTGGGATGTTTTCAGAGACAACACTTTCAGTTTTCATACGGTCCCTCCAAATCCTTCTTTCTACCTCAGACCCAGGTTTATTCAGCTGGTTATTCTGTAGGTCAGATCCTTTCCTCTTCCCACTTGGATTAAAAGACAACGTTGTTAGGCATAACTGAAGCAGAAGCATAATACAGGGAAAAGGCTGGTTTAAGGATGGTTTTAAAAGCCTGATCTTTTTTCTCTTTTTCTTGGCTGGTTTCCAGTGAGTAGGGCTTCTGTGTAAGCAAAGACAAATTGTTTTCATACTAATCTGAACTAGAAAGTGAGCTGCTGTTTGTCTTCTATGAAACGGCCCCGGGTCGGCCGATGTGTAAATCACGCTGGTGGTGAGGTGTGAGATAAAAGAGCAGAGTAACTATTCCTGTGGAGATTACATCACTGCGTTCTCTTGGAATGACACACTCCAGATACTTTTCCAAAACATGGTCAGAACTGGGTGGTGAGGATGGTGGTGTTGTAACTGGAGCCTTCCGGACATTTTTAAAATATTTAAAAGCCGTGCAGTACCTCCTTCCTGCCCCTCTCCTTAGCAAAATGCATTGTTACTGAGTTTGCTCACTTAATTCAAACCAGAACGCCAGTGCTCGCTAGACGTTGTGCAAATGGCATGTTTCAAAAAAAAACACAACCTCACTTTAATTCCACTTATATTGTTTGGATTATAGTATTTGCACGCATACCTGTCGGTAAATTATATTATTTATTTATTAAAACAAATTTATATGGCTGCCCAATTCATATATAGGTGGCTCCAGATGGCTTACGTTGAAGCATCTACCACATAAGGCCTCCTCCCCCATACCCAATCTCCTGATCAGTTTCATCTCCATTCATGGTCTCCAACCCAATGACAAAACCACATTTTGAGGACTTTTGGAAAAGCAACAAGTTGGGGATCAACCATACCTCGTTAGAGTGATATTCGATAGACAAGGGGCCACCACCGAGAAGGCTGTTTTTTTGTGGTTCCCACCAGATGTATATCTCTAATTGATGGGACATGTAACATAGCCTTGGGTGAGCCAAGTTATCCTGGAGAGCCAGGTGATTGTAGTAGTCCTTCAGTTTATAAACCCGCAAATTAAAATTGTAGGAAGTCAAAATACTAAACTCTGGAAAGTAGCTAAAAAACTTTTCAAGGGGCCCTCTTTTTTATCTTGTTTTGTAGGGATTCTTTAACGGAGTTTGAAGCAAATGAAGCAACCTCCAGAAATGGTACCCCTGGTTAGAGCACAATCTATTCCACCCTTGCCTAGTTGGTATCTCCTTCTTCTGCGTTATGAGGTGTAGAGAAGTCATAAGATGGCTTTGGTCAAGCTTGAAATTTCTCAGAAGGGGTCTGAACTTGGCCTTGCATGTTGCAGTCCCAGACAGAAGCTTCCAAAAATGTTTTCCTAGGGTGCTAGCACACCTTAAAATAAGTCTAATGTTGGAAAATCTTGCTCTTTCTCATAATGTGTGTTTACAGTATTATGGTACAATCACAGTACAACCACTGAATGTCATAATTAAGCAGACAATGCTTGGTCTGAATAAGATTTCAAAATTCTTTTTTTTTTAAATTTATGGTTTTTAAATTATAGTTAAATTTTGACCATTAATTCCAGCTGTCTAGCTTGCTAGCTTAAAAGAGTAAAAGATATAAATTCAGAAGTTCCTGATTTGAATGATGGTCCTGCCATTAATTCAGTAGAAACCTGTGAATCTACTTGTTGCAAGAATTAGTGAGATATTTTTAAAGCACTTTTGCTGCTCCAAGCTGATCAGTTCTTAGTGGATCCCCCTCCATCCTTGGCAAATATGGACTCTGAAGTAGGATAAATAGCTTTACATTGAAGAACTGCATGTGAATTGAACAAATGATGTGTGTCTGAACTTAATAAAAGTCTGTTTCCTCTGTGAATATAAAAGGAGGAAGTCTATATGTCTGAATTGTGTATCTATTAATGCTAGCCGAGGAATATATGAACTATATAGTTTACCACCCTAGTCAGCAGGAGATTGACACAGCTACATTGGAGATTTCTGACTGAAAGAGTCCGGCTGTAGACAAGCTCATTTTTCCCCACCAAAGAAGATCTGATTTCTATCAGGATTCCACCCCAGCTGAGACAATGTCATCTGTTTTGAGGAATCAGCCACCTTTCACAGTTGGTCCTGACCTGAAGGCCTTCAGAAAGGCAGTCAAAACTTGGGCCTTTGAGTCTGGATGAGCCGAGACCCAGTTGTTGAGTTGTGGTACATTTTAATCTGGTTGCCATTTCATAATTTTAAATGTGTCGTGTTGCTTTGCGTAATGGTTCTGTGCCTCTTGCTGACTTTTTTTTTTTTTAAGCTAGCCAGAATTACTTTGCTGTATTTTAGGTGGTCGTATAAATGTTATAAATAGACAGATAAATAAATAAAGAGTTGCTTTTGTCAAATCTGGAAAGAAGAGGCAACATTGTCTTCATTAGATGAGTCTTAATTATCTGGTTGCATGTATCTGCAGTCTTAGTGACAAGTTAGCTGGAAAGCATCAACTTAAAACCGAATCATTTCTTGGAATACAAGTGTCTTGAAACCTGGTTGTGCTTTCCTCCCACGCCAAGCTGTTTTCAGCTGTTGCTGCATTTTTAAAAATATTTTGTTTCCAATTTTGGAATTGCCTTAGAGATGAAAATGAGCATTAGCTGCGTTTTGTTGACTAGGAGTTGGCTGCTCCGGATGCCTTCCCTGTGCCCTAGAGCAGCGGCACCCAACCTTTTGGGCACCCAGGGACCTTGTTCTGTGGAGAGAGGTTTTTCCGTGGACTGGAGGGAGTGTGGTTTCATGTGGTGCCTACATCCCGCCGGTGGGGCATGGCTTGTTTGCGCGGCCCAGTTTCTGGCATGCCACAGACCAGGGGTTGGGGACCCCCCCCCCACCTTAGAACATTACGGTTGAATACTACATCAAGTTCTAATAGCCAACATTTTTATATAGGGGGAAAAATGAATATATTGACTCATTCTTTCCCTTTTGCTTTTCCTATCTTTTCCTTTTCCTTAGTGTTGAACTTATATAGATAGTTTAAGCATCAGGTCCTGTGTTGAGTTGTTCGGCTTCTTCTGCATTGTGATCTACATCATTCTTTATTTGCAAAGCAATACTTGCAGGCAGCAGTAATAAATCAATTAATGACTCTGATGAATCATTTAATGGCTGACAAAATACCACTAAAGCCAACAGCTTGGATCTCTATAGCAGCACCAGAAGATGCTGGTTGACTCAGAGCTGGGAGATGAAACAGCGACTGTTAGCTCAATTAGCACAATTAGTGTGCGATTTAAAGGCTTAGACGGCATCTGCTGGAGTATACCAAGCCGGTGTGTTGACTGCCTGTCTCCGTTTGGAGGCTGAACCCATCCATCCAGGTTTTCATCGTCTTCCATGCCAGTTTGATTTTAAAAAATATCATCAGGCAGGTGAGTATCGGGAACTGTTCAGCGGTGGACTTTGCAACTAGAGCAAAAGTTACAACCTTGTTTCCTATTCTGCAGGAAATCTGTCAGAGACTTCCCACATGTGCAGATGCTAAGCTGTATCCCAGGCTAATGACATTTCCCACAAGTATAGTAACTCCACCAGGTGTGCCGATTGCAATCAGTGCTCGGGTTTTAGGGTACCACATTAATAAACAAGGCAACTATTTATTGGGCTTGCTGCTTGGCCATTTTGGTATTAGTTTGACCTACGAGCAACGCAAATGAGTTTTGAAGATGTTGCTACCCTGTTTCCCTGAAAATAAGACCTCCCCTGAAAATAAGCCCAATCAGGCTTTTGAGCGCATGCACTAAAATAAGCCGTTCCCTGAAAATAAGCCCCCTCCCTCAAAACACAGCAGCAGCCATGAGGTGACCATGCTCACCACCTCCTGCACCTCAAAAATAATAAGACATCCCCGAAAATAAGACCAAGTGCTTATTTCGGGGGTCAAAAGAAAATAAGACCCTGTCTTATTTTCGGGGAAACACGGTATAGAACTGGTAGTAACTCTGCGATGACGTCACGGAGCTGGTTCCATCAGTGTCTCCGTGAGCACCGCCATCTTGGATTTTGCTTCTGTGCATGCACATAAGCTGATTTTTGCTTCTGCTCATGCGCATAAGCTAGCTTTTATTGCTGCATGCATGCACATGCACACACTTCACGCTCACACACGCAGCACAACCTTGAGCGAACCAGTAGCAAAAATATTCACAACCTACCCCTGGCAGTGGTTATATGAAGAGAAGCAACAGGGTTGTGGTTCTGTGAAGGGTTGTCATTGAAGACATCTTGGCAATCAGTCGAAGCTGACCAATATTTGAACCATTACAAAATAAAGAACTGGGGCCTGCACTACTCTGTTTTCCTTCTCTCTTGCCACCTTCCCTTCCTTTTTCTTACAACTTTTGAATATGTAAACTATGCCCTTAAGAAAGCAGGGCAAATCTTCATTGTCTTATTCCACCTGGCATTCTAGAAGTCTTTCAGACTGAAGAATGCTAGTACTTTAAATCATTAAATCAATACATTGTCTGGCCCACATGGATCACTTTTATTTCGAAGGTGACTGCTACCTGCAGGTGTGCATGTTTACACACCTTCACAGCCCTATTGGTTTGGCCCTCCACAACAGTCCCATTTTCTAATGTTTCTCTTTGGGAAAATGAATTGCCCATCCCTGCTCTAGACTGTATAATTCGATTCCACCTGCAATCAAACCAAGTGGCTTTTAAAAAAAAAAGAACTTTTAAAAGATGACCAATATCCATGTCTTTGCATTGTGTTCTTAGTGTGGGAAATCTGTCTGAAAGGAACAATGGAATGCATGATGCAAAGTTGAGAATAATTGGCATTGCTATTAAACTTAAGAGCCTGAAACTAAAGAGTCTAAAATAAGCTGCGGTGGCAACCTGAGACCACTGAAACTTATTCCTATAGGGGATACAACCCTTCTTCCACAGACAGCAGGGTGAGGAGAGAGAGTGAATTAATTTTTCAGTCATTGGCTTAGATAAGTAGGCATGGGCCATCTCTGTTGGACAGACAATAAAAATGCCTCCCTTGTTTTCAGGGCAGAATTTTGTTTTCCTGTGATATAGAACACAAGGCAATACCGTCATCTGACTAGAAGCATTCTTCTGATGGAGGTCAACAGATGCCTCCAGGGGTTGCTGCCACGTTGCTTTTAGCAGCTGTACTGGCTTGTCTCTGGAACAGATGTTGTCTTTGCTGCCCCAAGACAAACTTGAAGCTTATGGTCTGTGAATACTCAGTGGTGCCGCCTTGCCCATATATTTGGTTTTTTTAGGAACCCAGTTGACATGCTAAACTTATGCAGAAGATGAGCAAACAACCCACTGTGGGAGCCTGTGAGGCTGAAACTCAAGACATTAAAGGAGATTGGATCATTCTTCTATGACTCCCGACTCCCCCATTCTTCTGATGTACTCATGCAGGGAGAGGTCTCTTTATACAGCTGCTGTCTCCAGATAATTAAATTGGAAGTGTAGTTCTGTTAGTTAGCAAGACAGACAGTTCCTTAGATTTAAATGCCGAGATTGCTGATGTCAAAGAAAGGGTAGTCTCCACTTGATTTTCAAAAGCTTAGACTGGGGCAGTGTTGCTTTTTACCCCCAAGATCTATTGCAAAAGATCCTTAATTCCCTTTAATTCATGGAAATGAATTTTATGACAAGTCGGTCTGCATTGTTAGGTGCATCGTTTTTGAACCCTTGGTCTTCCATTTCCTTCAGGAATAAATTTTCCACTGACACAGCTTAGGTAATTAGAAAGCTTTTCCCCCCCGAGTATGGTATTAGGGGCTCTATCTCTTTCTTTCATTCTCTCTCTCATCTCTGCCTACCAGATTTAATGTATTTCCAGGTCAGTTCCCAAATAGCTTCAGCTCTTTCTACTCCACTTCTTTGAGAAATTCAGCAAATACCCACAGAGTCATCTTGTTCACGCTGTGTTATAACTTCCTCAGTCCCTCACTTTATGCCAAGTTGTGTACGCAAGACAAATCGAGAGTTAAGGCTTTGCATCTAAGCTCAGATCCCATCTCAAATATCTCAAGACGTTCGGAAATTCTGGATTACTTCACACATTTGGGAACCACCGTATGAGGTTTCTCTTTGCTTCATGGGCTTTTCGATGTTATCGTAATCCCTATGCGGAGTCATCATGGTGAAAAAGAAATGTTTGCAACAGATCAAATCTATGGGAATGGTTGAGTGGTTATTCCTTCACACTATTAATAACTCTGTGTTTACAAGAATGAGAGCCAGTTGGTGTCCTCCTTCTGATGCTGTCACTCAAGTGGGGAGATACAGGTTTAGCCAAACAGGATCTCTGGATTATTTGGGGCCAGTTTCTCTCCCCACCACACTTTGTTTTTAAGCCAATTTATGCAAGGATTGTTAGGTGGCAAAGAGCTGAAGAAGCTTCTTGGATGAGAAGCAAAATGTCTTCAAAGAAAAACCAGAAAGTCCTGTTGCTTCTTTAAAAAGCACCTTCGGGACAACCATGATCTGGATCACTGAGAATCTCCATAGATTATCCCTTCCAGAGAAGAGGCAAGATATTTTTTTATCAACTTCAGAAAGCTGCATTAGTTAAAATCACAACATAAACTTGATTGAATGCAGATTGCAACCTTGTAATAAAACAGGGCATAAGGTTTTAAATGCCATCTGCTCAGTTTTTGGGAAAATACAAGATGCTCTTTGTTTATTTGTTAATTATTTTCGTTTAAGCCTGGCTTTTCATCTTTAGGATGTTTAAGGCAGGCAGCAGATCCACAACACACACACACATGCAGAGAGAGAGAGAGAGAGAGAGAGAGCTGCAGAGGTAAGTCAATCATCCTTGTGTTGGTTTCAATGGGAGCCTGTCCTGATTTGTTTCTGGTTCTGGAGCATGAATTGGGAAAAATAGATCTCTGCCTTCCCGTTATTCACCCTAGGTAAAGCTCCAAACAATAATTAGTAGCATCTATAACTGTCTTGCTTTAATGCAAACCAGGACAATGTTTGAGTATTATGAAAGAATAAGCTCATAGACCAAAATATGTAAAATCAAGGCAAGGGTTTCAAATTCAATTATTTTTTAACTGAGCAACCATTTCCTGAGACAGCATTCTCAACCTCTGAATACTACTGTGATGGTGCAATTTGACTCCCACCCTCTCATTCTTGATCCCTTTGAAGATATTGCTTAAGATTGTCATTATACATATTTCTAGAAGTAGAGCCAAAATGACAGGAGATGAGTAAGAACTGCTTATAATGTCATAAGACAGAATATAGATCCAACAGCTCTATTATCAGGTTTTTAAAAAATGAATTCATGAATAATCTGTGAATATGTAAATGTTATATGCAGTGTTCTACTCTTTGTTTGCTTTGGAAAACCTACAAAAAATTGTAAAGCCTGTTTTATCTCCCTTCTTTTTTGAGGTTTACCTACCTGGGAAGGTAAACCTAAAAAAAAACCACCTTATTGTTTTGCTCCATCTAGTAGACTGATGAACCTTCTTTCTTGTTTTCAGTCATCTTTTTAAATTCATTTTCCATTGCAACATGAGATGTAAGCAAATCAAACCAGTTCAGGACACTTTCCTTCTCCTAGTAATTTAGAGAAAACGGGCAACTAATCAAGACCAGAGAATAGTCCCAGCTGGGCCTCCACAATATGTATTAGCTTTTGGTTAGCAATTGATTTTAAAGCAACTTCTGCCTACTGGGCCCTACTTCATATTCTACATGCTGGATTTGTTAGATGGGTTTCTCTGTTGGAAAACCAGGGAGAGATTCAGCCAGTTGGTAGTCCCAGAATCCAGAGGTGGGTTCCTACTGGTTCGGACCAGTTCTACTGAGTAGGTAGTAGGCCGCTGGTGACATCACGAAGCTGGTTCTGTTGCTCCATGGGCACCGACATCTTTTTGGGGGATTTTTTTTAATTGGGATATTTTTTTCTTCTGCGCATATGCAGAAACCGAGTTTCCTGCACTGCGCATGCATCACCATCTTGTTTTCGCCCTTTTTAAAAAAAATGGGGGCTTTTTTCTACTGCACATGCGCGCACACAAGGCACGCCCATGCAGCAGGGGAGGCAGCGAGCCACCGGCAAAGTAAATTAGAACCCACCCCTGCCAGAATCTTTCAACAGCAACCATGGTTGACTGTTCTGGTAAAGAATGTGTCTTCCTTCCCTTTGGGATTTCCCCACTCTTACCACTAAGTCTTTTATTCTAAGAGTCTGTATGACATTTCCTTCACAATTCAGTTTATTGGTATTCTTCTGTTGTCTCTTCTCAACCTCCCTGTTGATTTCAAATATGATAGCTTCCTAACCCCACTCGGCCTTTTTCATGTCTACCTGTTCAGTAATGGTACTTCTGGAAGACAGCCTGAAGTCAAGCACAGCACACCCTGAAAAGGGGTTGGTTGCATGTACCACACTCACTCACCAGCATCTCTCAGCCTTTTTAACTAAACTAGGGCACAGCAAGCATCAGACTCTAACAACTGTGCATTTTTTTTTAACAATATACTGAACTTCCACTTTACCATACATTTTATGTACTTCTTCCAAATATGAACATTTCTCCTGAAAATAACACACATTGACTCATGCATTTTTAATCTAAGAATTGCACTGCCCATTGAAGGGACATGTGCAACTGTTATCCTTTCAAGAACTTCAGATTAGACGGGTGTGCTTAAAATTCTAATTCCCTTTGCTTCTTTCCAGAAGGTTAACCTGTATCAAGCTTAGATGGTGAATCCCATATACTCTCCTACGTTTTCAAAATGTTCAAGGTCTCTCACGTCTGTTTCAGCCAGTGGGTTTTGCTGATGGCAGGAGAAGCTGTTCCACTTTGGGGTAGGATCTCACCTTCTGTACTTTGATCTTCTGCTGAAGTCATCAGTTCACTTCCTTATCATCCATCTCTAATTAGGAGAGATTTCAAAAGCTGGCTGGAAGTGACAACGGAAAACAAGTAATTAAACAAAAAGGTGAAGAAGGATGAAGAAAACAAAAACTGTCCTCCCTTTGCTGAAGGTCATAGTGACAAAAGTAACATGAGAAATCAATGACTTCAGAACATTAGAATCAGGTGACTCAATCCATCAGGCAGACAGGTCACCTTCATTTACTAGACAAATTACACTATGGATATGTCTGTCTATCTTTATCTATCTATCTATCTATCTATCTATCTATCTATCTATCTATCTATCTATCTATCTAACAATCTAACAATCTAATATCTATCTATCTATCTATCTATCTATCTATCTATCTATCTATCTATCTATCTCTATCTGTACAATGCAACTATAAAGATTGGAGAAAGAGAAACAGGAACTGTACAATTGGGGACTAATTTAAAAGTTCCTTATTTTCTAGATGTAAATCTGATATGATCTATATTATCATTTGTTATCTCTAGTGAGCAGTTTTAATTGATCAAGTACCACAAGTATTATTTGCAGTGATCCCCAAGACTTTATTAGAACCTATAGACCATTGCTTATAAAAAAAACAGAATTTGAAAATAATATTTCCACTCACTTGTGGACATCACTGTTAGCAGTTCTGATGTTAAAGTCATATTCATTTATAGAGCACTCATTTAATCATTGGTGCTAATATTTATGGAGTTAGCAGGCATCCGTGCAGTTTACGTGTCCAACACAAAATCATTGGTTTGAATAAGGTAATAAATTAGTGGGTGTGATTATTAATCTCTGTCTCAGTACTCTGGTTGAAATATGAGTTATGGGGAGCAGTCTGATATGAAATAATTTCATTGGTCCATGTTGTTTAGACTAGCAGCAACTGTAGAATTTTCCAAAGGAGTCCTTTCCAGTGCTACCTGGGAAGAGGAATAAATGAGCCAATTTAGAGTTTTGGCCAATATGGAGATACTTTAGTGTGTTTCATCAAGTTGTAGCATTGTTCTAATTTCTATTTTTAAAAACTAAGCAAAAATGTTCACTGTTGATTTTGTATGCTACTTTTCCTAACATAATGACCATTTCCCTATTCCATTTTGTATACAGAATAATAGAGTTGGAAGAGACCTTGGAAGTTCTTTAGTCCAATTCTTTACTCAGGCAGGAAACCTTATACCATTTCAGACAAATAGTTGTCCAATCTCTCCTTAAAAACCTCAGTGTTGGAGCATCCACAATTTCTGGAGCCAAGTTGTTCCAACGATTAGTTATTCTGTCAGGAAATTTGTCCTTAGTTCTAGGTTGCTTCTCTCCTTGATTAGTTTCCATCCGTTGCTTCTAATCCTCATCCTGCTTTGGAGAATAGCTTGACCACCTCTTTGTGGCAGTCCTTTAGATATTGTAATACGTCTTTAATATAGTTATATGAAATGCTTCCTGAATATGCATTCTAGATAGCATCCTCAGGGTATCATTTTGATACATTGTCCCTACAGATATATATCTTGAATACTACTTTTCTTTTCAGAGGGGTGGTGGTGGTGGAGAGAGAGAAATATATTTTGTGACCAAAAGATATTTTGAGTGTTTGGGGCAATCTGCATCATATATCATTTTGTATGACAATAGATTACATTTTATCAGATTGTGCTTTTTGTATTGGAAATAAATGCATAATGGATTTATTTGACATCCTTTCTGTACAGAACTGTATATTGAAGGTATGTACTCTATCCTTCAGCTATATCCTTCTTGAGTTGCTTGTACTGCAAACTCCAAACACAATAATTGTTGAAGACACATTTTAGAACATTTAGCTTCCATTTAACCAAGGTTTTCAATACAGCTACTCTGAAATGTGGAGAAAACAGGATTCAATTGACCATCTGTTACTGCTTATTCCAGGAAAAAAAGCTTTAGTATTTTCTTCTATTATTTTCATAGAGAACTTGAAGCATACCTGCAAATCTATGAGAATCATATTTTCAGAATCACTAAATTATTTTAATCAATGCTTCTATATAATAGTAAAGACAATGAGTAAAGAGGTAATTCTGCTGGGAAAGGAGATGAGACAAATTATTGAATTCTGATTGTTTTTAGGAGTCTGAAATCCTAATTTTTGTTAGATGTGTGCTTGCTTGTGTGCATACATATACCTATATATATATTGTACATATACAGTGTTTATACATATCCTTCCATGCATATGTATACAACCATATCCGTATCCATATCCACATCCACATCCACATCCACATCCATCCATCCATCCATCCTTCCCTGTCTCTGTCTCTGTCTCTGTCTCTGTCTCTGTCTCTGTCTCTGTCTCTGTCTATCTATCTATCTATCTATCTATCTATCTATCTATCTATCTATCTATCTATCTATCTATCTATCT
>JANHFT010006684.1:16413-30587 GCA_032467955.1 Pseudoxenodon macrops | reverse complement strand
CAACCCCCTGCATACGCAGGAAACCCTACACCACTTCAGACAAGTAGTTGTCCTCTTCCTACCCCCCCCCCGCTTTTCTAAAAGAAGTGTAATGTGTATTGTAATATCAAGAACTGAATAAAACTTAACTGGAACACAGATGAGTCCTAGTCAATCCCTGTAACCAGATCAGAATGAGCCCACACCCCAGTAAGTTCAACTAACAAAACACTAACTTTATGTTTATTTATTCAACACCAGAAAACATCAAAAGCAAATAATTGACGAGGAACAAGGCAAAAGTGGGACAAAGACAAGGAGAGAGATTGACATGAAAAACATGTCTTAATGCCTTTGTGCATACCATGACAGCAGAATAAAGGTTAAAAAAAATAGGACACAAGGTGATCCCTTCTCTTTTCTGCACCATGAAAGAAATAATTTGGTGGGCATAGATGATGTATCCAATAAAACTTCCAACTTCAGTTTTCTTTCATTAGAAAAGGAAAAATCATCTGAGCTGATTAGGAGGGAAACCTAAGTAAAAGATTAATAAATACTTACATAATTGTCTTCTCAAAATATCCATCTCAGTCTCTATCTACATCTAGTATATACAGGAACTGAGTGGTGCTGTTGGGAGATATGTCTGCCTCCTTTTTCCTCCTTTTTTGTGCTTTTCCTTAGAAAAGTGTTCAGAACTTGTGTATTGTAATATCAACAGCTGAATAAAACAAACATTTCTAATTCCCCCCATGTTTAAGAATTTCCCCATTAGCCAGGTTCAGTTCCTGGTGGTTACAGGACCTATCCATGCAGTTTTCTTGACAACAGTTCTAATAACATGGGGCCTATTGCCTTCTTCCAGAAAGCTTTTTAGACTTCCTAATTTAGTCGAAAAACCTAATGCTGGGAAAGATTGAGGGCAAAAGAAGAAGGAGACGACCGAGAATTACATGGTTGGATGGAATCACTGAAGCAGTAGGAGTGAGCTTAAATGGACTCCAGAGGATGGTAGAAGAAGGCCTGGAGGAACGTTGTCCATGGGCTCATGATTGAATCGGACATGACTTTGCAACTAACAACAACAACAATTTAGTTGATAGTCTACTATTTCCAGTAGTTTTCCATCCAAATATTAATCAGGCTCATCTTTAGTTATCTTTGGGGCATCAACCAAGATTGATTATTGCCATTTCTTTGTGATGGGTCTCAATATAACCAATCCACAAATGTAACAAGATGAATTCTTCTCTATTTCTTTTTCTGAGTATTTAATGCCCATGTCTCTTTTCATAGCTTAATAGCATAGTTCATAGCATAGTTACTGCATGATAATAACTTATACCATTAGCTCTAATGATTACGATATAATTCCTTCATGATGGTGGAACTGCCAATTACCATTGCAGTTTTGTTACCATTGATGATTTTTAAATATGATATGTTGCCTCAGAAATATACATCCATCCTCTGAAGTTGAAGCAACAGAAACACAAATGCTCTGGCTTTTGAAGAAAACGCCACATTTCTTCATGCAGATGGGTGCAAACAAATCCCTTTGCAACTAAAAGACTTAAATCTGAATTCAAATGCAAATCGACATGAAAATACCTTTTATCTGCTACTTTTTAAATCTATGGTGATCCAAGACACAGATGCAAGAAATTAAATGTAGATGAACCAGCTGCCTGAAACTCCCCAAAAATAAACATTTTGAAAATAAAGAATATATAATGCATATGAAGATATTTCCATTTTTAAAAAAAACCTCAGTTGGAAAACCAATTAAATTATAATCTACTATGCTATCATAAAGATGGAAGGCTAGTCTTTTATTTTTTGCGTAGCATGCTGGAATTGGAAAATGTCTGATATATTGAACATGCAGCACCGCCTTGATGAAGGCTGATACTCAATAGACCACCAATTTCAATTGGTTCAATGGGCTGAAATGTTGAGCCAAATGCTAGTCTTCCAATTGAGAAGAATCATGAAGAGGAGAAGCAACCTAAGGAGTTACAAAAAGGGGCAGAATCTCATTTCAAGTAGACTTACATCAGAAGAAACACACCAGTATGTATTTACTGTGTTTGGTTACGTATCTTTTGTCACTGTTCATTACTATCTTTCAGGAAAGTGATCTGTAAAAAAAAAAAGACATAATAGTTACTACTGCTTGTTATAGTTCTGTGAAGAGCAGGTTGGAAAATATAGCCGAGGGGACTTTCTGTCATGTTAAAAAATATCTCATCTAATAAGACATAGTAGAAATTCTACCTGTTTGTCAAAGAATGGTTTCGCTGGAATAGGAAAGCAAAGTTTTCGCTGGGATAGGAAAGCAAAGTTTCAGCACTTCAGAAATTGTGAGAAATACATTTACAAATCCAAGAAGTCTACATAGTTGTTGTATGCAAATATACACCTAATATATTTCTTTGCATGTGGCTCTTGTTAGCAGTAGCAGGATAGAGCTTCTCTGAACCTAGAGAAATCATCCAATAAAATTTTAAAGACCGAAGTCAGAGTTAAGGCTTTGCGTTCAAGTACATGTGCATTGACGATCTATTCTGCAGCTTTGGTTGTTAAATCACAAGTTAGCATAATGAAAACAACAGTCTCTCCGCTTTATCCTTTTTATATCTTTTCCTGATCATAGCATCGTATTTAAAGTACGAGAACAACATTGTTTCAAGCTTTGACATAAAACTCACTTGTATTTTTACACTGAAATGCAACCAACTAAAATGTACAGCCTGCCTATTGTTGATGCGGCAGTAGAACATTAGTATTTTCTTCTGGCATATTTAGATGTAGACTCAGCAAGTACAGGATTATAATTTAGAAGCATCCAGTAAGCATCCATTTTCATATTCAGAGCAGATTCTACCAGAAATTACTAATTTTATATTGAAAAATGAGCTGAAATACAGTGGGGAAAAATACAGCTTCAAAAAAGAAGCATGGATAGATCTTTTTCATTTCAAATAAAGAAATTTTCTATCTTCAAAAAATGAGACCCCAGTCTAGTTGAGAATTACCAACCAATCTCCCTTTGCTGCATCATCTGTAAAGTCATGGAATTATCATAAACCAATCCATCACCCTCCATTTAGAGACAAATGACCTACTCTCTAATAAGCAATTTGGTTTCAGGAAAAAATTGTCCTGTAATCTGCAGCTTCTACACTGCAAAAACATTTGGACCATACAACTCAACCAGTGTAAAGCAATAGATGCAATCTACATAGACTTCTGCAAAGCCTTTGATTCAGTGGTACATGGCAAACTTCTGTTAAAACTAAGCTCCTCTGGCATTTCTGGATCTTTGCACAAGTGAATAGCTGTGTTCCTATCAAACAGGCAACAAGTAGTCAAAATTGGAAGCACTATATCAAAACCTGCACCAGTTAACAGTGGTGTCCCCCAAGGCAGCATATTAGGACCCACACTCTTTCTGGTTTACATAAATGACCTTTGTGATATTATAAGCAACTGTGTCTTCTTTGCCAATGATGTAAAACTATTTAACACCACAGATAATACTGCTACCCTACAAAACAACATTGACTATGTATCTGAATGGTCGAACAATTGGCAACTCCAAATCTCTGCTAACAAATGCTCTGTCCTACACATTCACAACAAAAATCAGAACATCAATACAAGCTGGGTAGATACCACCTGATAGATGACCCACACTCTGTCAAGGACCTAGGAGTACTCATCGCAAAAGATCTAAGCCCCAGAGCTCACTGTAACAACATTGCCCAAAAGGCATTAAGAGTTGTCAACCTTATGTTACGAAGTTTTTTTTCTGGTAACACTATAATGCTAACTAGGGCATACAAAACCTTTGCCAGACCAATCCTTAAATACTCCTCACCTGCCTGGAATCCACACTGTATATCGGACATTAATACAATAGAGAGGGTTGAGAGGTATTTCACAAAAAGAGTACTCAACTCCTCTGCTCACAATAAAATACCTTATACCACCAGGCTTGAAATGTTAGGTCTGGATAACCTCAAACTATGCTGCCTACATTCTGACCTAAGCATAGTACACAAAATTATCTGCTATAACGTCCTAGCTGTAAACAACTACTTCAACTTCAACCACAATAATACACGGGCAAACAATAGATAAAAACTCAAACTAAACTGCTCCAAACTCGATTGCAGAAAATACGACTTCAGCAATAGAGTGGTAAATGCCTGGGACATTCTATCTGATTCCGTTATTAGTTCCTCAAACCCCCATGTCTTTAACCTTAAACTGTCCACTGTGGACCTCACACGTTTCCTAAAAGGTTTCTAAGGGTACCAGTGTGCCTATTGTCCCGTTCCTACTGCCCCCATTGATATGTACTCATTTTATGTGTTCATGGCCATGTTATATTCATTAATATCCATTTATTTGTACTAATGTCATGCAATAATGTCCATGTCTTATACAAATACCTGTTACCTTGTACATGTTGATAAAATAAATAAATACAAATAAATAAATACAAAATACATATAGCCTGATGATGAAATGTGAAGTCTTTGGTGCCCCCTAAAACTTGGTTGTTTTCTTACAGATGTTTTTTTACCAGACTAAATAACATCAATAGAGCTTGTAAATGTGTGAGGTTTGCTCTGAGTTTGTTTAAACAGTACCCTGCCTTTCAGTATTGGTGTAGGTGTGATTTCTTTCCCTTTGTAGATCTTTAATAGGGGTGCCATTTATTGATTGATTATTTGTCTGAGTTGGTAGTTCCTTGATTATGGCATTGTTTATTGCTTGATTGTCTGGAGATAATCCTGTTTATTTAGGGCAAACCCTCTCCCTTCTAGCACTGAAGATAAAGGTATAGGCAGAGGTGGGATTCAGCAGGTTCTGACCAGTTCGGAAGAACCAGTAGTGGAAATTTTGAGTAGTTCAGAGAACCAGTAAATACCACCTCTGACTGTCCCTGCCCCATCTGTTCTCTGCCTCCCAAGTCCCAGCTGATTGGGAAGAAATAGGGATTTTGCAGTAACACTCCCCTGGAGTGGGGTGGGAATGGAGATTTTACAGTATTCTTCCCCTGCCACGCCCATCAAGCCATGCCCACAGAACCGGTAGTAATTTTTTTTTAATCCCACCACTGGTTATAGGGCTTCCTGGCTGAACAGGGAGTTGGACAAGAAGACCTCTGAGGTCCCTTCCAACTCTGTTATTCTGTTATTCTACCTTGTTTGGTAACAAAACAACCAAGCTCAGGAAGCATTAAGGAGTCCATCTTTCATTTCTTTTTATTTCAGTTATACCTCAGTATTCTAATACTCCACTAAAAGATACAAATGAATGACTATATCTATATATGATTTATCTGTCGACTTTACGGATAGATTTCTAAGAGAAGATTTAAGAAAAGAAAAATCTAGAGAAATAGTTACCGTACCAGGCAGAGATTATATAATTTCCTTTAAATATGAACTAGGACTCTCTTTTTTTTAGTCCTTTAAAAAAAGAAGACCAAGCATTTCCTCTTCACTTTAAGGAATGACCCCATGCAATAATCCAGTGTTATTTAATCACATGACATGAAGTATCTGGGAGGAGGCCCCCAGTCTGGCAAGGATCTAGTGCTGATTTAAGCAAGCCAAGTTTTTTTGTTTTTTTTAGTATCAAAGAAAGATGAATTAGATCTTTTGACCACCTGGTATATTTCAGAAAGTAAAGGAAATCTGCCTCTCTCTTTTCTTTTTTTTCCCCCCTGAGGAAAGACAAATACAAGTTGGACTTCATTCCTATTAGCGTTCAACCTGCCAAAGATCTGCAGGGAACAAAACACCGGTATTTTCTCCCAGCTAGATATATAACTGAATTCTTTCTAATCCCTACTGGAAAGTCATAATTTTGGGAAACAATTTACCTCCTGGTTGGAGCTCATCATTTGCAACATTTTCACACTAACCCAATCTTTTCCACATGGCCTCTGACAGTATGTGATTATTTCAGGTAATGATCAGCTCTAACTGTACAATAAATTGCTTGCCACAAATCACAGTATTCCTTTGGTGCACTGTGATATGGAACTCTTTTGTGAATCTTGAACAATCACAAACTTTTTAGCACTTGATCTTTGTCTTCCCTGAAACAAATCCTCGGACTAGTCAGAAATCAACCTTTAAAGACAATTCCTGATTCTAGTTGTCAAAACAGGTACCTTCTTCATACAGACATTACGAGAGCTTTTTCTTGGTTATTTTCAATGAATTTCTGTATAGTTAAATAGAAATTGAAGGAATGGCTAATTTTATTTCTCAGCCTTTTCATGAAGCCTATGTATAGGTCATGTTACTGACACAAATTTGTCAAAATAGCCTACAGGCAAAATATAGTGTTGCAAAAAAACTTTTTTCTAAAAGAACACTTTTTAGTGTTTACAATTTTAGACAAATTGTACAGAAATCAAACAAGTATAAAACTATCCATCCATGCCTATCCCTTCCTTCTTAGCATTCATTCCAGTTCTAAAAGAAGTGAAACATTATGGAGACTACTTCCTTTGATTGATTGATTCTTCTAAGAATAAATATATAACGTACATAATTGTTATAAGTTTCCAACCAAAGCATTGTTGAATAATACCCCTGTTACTTCACGCTGGTCAAGAAGACATAAAGGTAATATGTCAAGGCTTCCTCTATAATAACTCCAGCCTGATTAAATATTGATTGATTGATTGATTGATTGATTGATTGATTTGTATCCCATCAAGGCATCAAACAAGCAACACCCTTTTCTCCTCCTATTGCCCCCACCTCAACAACAAGATGAGTTGGGTTGATAGAAAGTGATTGGCCCAAAGTCACCCACCTGGCTCTCGTGGGTAAGGTAGGACTAGAATTCACAGTCTCCCACTTCCTAGTCTGGGGCCTCAACCACTAAACCAAACTGGCTCTTATATTGTTTCCACAGCAGAAGTACATGCACCCCACATTTTACTCTGATGCTGTAAAACAATTCAAATTGTTTTAATCCGACAAACTTTTGGTCCTAGCTGACTGTAAGTACTTACCTTACAGTCAGATTTGTAAATTATAAAATTTATTTCGGTTCACCTTTGTTTTCTAGGTTTATCTTTGTTTTGGATATTGTTCTGATTCAGCAATAGAATTAGAACATGTTCTAATGTAGCTTTTTTTATTTTCAACTTCTTTTTGCTGGATCCTTTGGAATGGGGATGAATGATAAGTACCGTAAAATGAAAGAAAACGAAGAGCAGCTCTGAAGCTGCTTATTATATAGTGCTCCTTCATTGATGGAGCAAAAACGTTTATCTTAAGGCACTGCACTGAAAGCAGCAGCTTAGTATAAAACCATTCAACTGTATTTTTCTTCATCAAGATAAAGATTCATTGATGAAGTTGCCTTTGTGGAGTTGGCTGGATTATGTAACCTTCCGAGGCACAGCAAGTCCTTACAATTCTATTATTTTTCTATTTTTACAAAGCAATGTTTTTCAATAAGAACATACTCTCGTACAACATAATCAAATCACAGGTTTTGTTTCAACAGAAGATAGACTAGGACTTGGGATGGGACCAGGGATGAAATTCAAACATTTTCCCTACTGCTTCTGTGAGCATGGCTGGGTGGGTGTGGCAGGAGAAGGACATTGCAAAATCTCCATTCCCACCCCAGTCTGAGGCCAGCCAGAGGTGGTATTTGCCAGTTCTTCAAACTACTCAAAATTTCCACTACTGGTTCTCCAGAACCTATCAGAAACTGCTAAATTTCACTCCTGGCTGGGAGGTGGTTTCTAAATGTGTTGTTATTATTTTTAAGCCCATAAAAATTAAAGAAAGTCTTTAATTTTGCACTACCATGGTTCAAATGACATTTCAGTTTTCACATAGAACCCATCCCTTGTGAAGGACAGTAGATGTTTCAGTCAGGTTTACATCCTTTGTCTGCAAAGTTCTGTAAGCAACTTGAGTCAGTCCATGAAATTCATCACATACAAGCAAACCGACACTGACATGAAATGCATTCATCTGAAACCAAAGACCAGATGCTTCCAGAGTATACTTTGATCATGGTTCACTTAATTCTGTCAAAGTCTTTATGACTTGGAGAGTGAGCAACTGAATAAACTGGCATGTACTATTTGGGTTAAAATAATAGACTTCTTCTGATACAACAGTACATATTTACTGCAATTTCTGCTGCTTCTGCTGCTAATGTGGATGATGATAGTGCTGGTAATGGCAGTGATGACCTGAAAGGGATTTCTTTTTTAAACATGAAAAGTAGCATTTTTCTATTACTTTTTTCTTAGTGTATGAATGTACATGTGATCTAAGTTATACAAGACTGTTAATAGAACAAAATGAAATGATAAATTGTTCTCAGCTCAGAAAAAGCAGGGTTGGCCAACTTAAATTAGTAGAATGAAGGAAAATGCCTAAACAGAAATTTCTTGTTTTAGCAATGTATATATAGCATCAATGGACAGAAGAAGAATATGTGGGAAAGATCATTTCTCCTTTTAATTCACTCTTCCTGAACTACTAGTAGTTCACTACTCCTCTCACCCCAGCCATAGTGGTTGAACTGGCGTGAACTAAAACCATGTATGTAAAGAGATATCTTATGCATTAAAAAAGTCAGTTTAATATTTTTCATGAGTGAGCATTTTCATTATTTAACAGTGAATAAACTTTGATTAAAAAAATTTGGGGAACCAAAGAGGGCAAAAAAGTTAAGATGGCGGCCACAATCTTGCAATCAAATGCCTACCTGCTTTTTCACGTGCCAAGGAGCAGCTTTTATTGGCTGATTATGGTTATCGACCTGACTTTTGGAAACATATTGCACTGGATTTAATATGGGAATGCATCAAATGTGGGTTCCTAACCGTTCAATCCAGTTCTACCGGCACAGTTTGGTAGAACCGTTAGTAACCCGGACCTGCCATGGCCATGAGCTGGTTCTTTCGGCGGTGCCATAGGCAGCGCCATCTTGGATTTAAAGCAAAGCATGCCCGTGGCCGCAACATACCCCTGAGGAAACCGTCAGTAAGAAGATTTCAAACCCACCTCTGGAGTGCATGCCTTAGCACATACAGAATACAGAATAAGAGAGTTGGAAGTGACCTTGAGGATCTTCTAATCCAACCCCCTACTGTGGAACCTACTCAATTCCAGACAAATGACTGCCCAATCCCTTCTTAAAAACCTGATGGAGCACCCACAAGTTCTGAAGGCAAGCCCTTCCACTGATTAATTGTTCTCATGACTAAACTGCTGAGCAACATCTCAGATAATGTTTTATTTGAACATTACCTTTCAAGTCATTTTTCAAATCTTCGGAAAAGTTTACATTGAAAAATTCCGGTGGTCCAAATAAACATAACTTCCCTAAAGACAATTGATGAGAAACCATTGGATATGTATGATAATCTGCAAAAGAGATTTTATGGCTTCTTTAACAACTGATTGTTGCTAAAGTAGATAGAGGAGGAAATAAAAGATGTCTAGGATGTAGTTCAAATTTGCTAATACAGCATATTTCTATGACTGCTTGGCTCTTCAGCAGTTGATGACTTGAAGAGTAGGAACTCTCCAAGAAGAAAGGTGAGCATTAAATTTAACAAACAAGTGTATGGAAATATAAGAGGAACTGGTAAGATATACTAAGTTTGCATTGGGATAGTCCTGATATAAAACAAAACTACAGTTTGGTATTACTCATGTTGTTAACAGGCACTTCCTGAAGTCTAATATGCTTTTAGCATACAGATACAAAGACTTTCCCCCTCAGTGAAAAAAGAGATAAACTGAAGATATGTATTTTCAATAAAATGTCAAATGATGGCCTTCTTCAGACCCTAAAAGGGAAGAATCACAATGAGCAAAGGGAAGAGTGAATGGGCTCATTCAGGGTTTGAATAACTGAAGTAGCTTACAGAATGCTGCAACCAGGGGTGGGCTGCAGGGCTTCGGGAGAACCTCTAGCTAAGATTCTGTGCAGTTCGGAGAACCCCCAAATCCCACTCCTGGCTGGCCTCATCCACCCCGACCCTCCCAGGAGTCCCCACGCAGCCCATTTTAGATGCAGATACGTGTAGGGTGTGTGTGGAGGTTCGGGGAGGGTGAAAAATGGCCCTACTGGAAGTTTGGGAAGACCGGAAACAGTCTTGTTTCTAGCCTCCAGAGGGTTTCCAAAGCCTAGGGAGGCCATTTTCGCCTCCCCGGAGGCTCAAGGAAAGCCTCTGGAGCCCAGGGAGGGCAAAAACGCCCCCCCACTGTGGTGTAGGAGGCCAACTAGGCCACACCCACCATGGCCACACCCACCCATCAACATGGCAGAGAGCTAAATTTTTTGAAGCCCACCCCTGGCCGCAACCCCAGATTGTCTGCAAGGTATAGTTTAAAAAACCCTCATGTGGCCACCATAGTATGAATAAAGCTCTACCTGAGTATCACAGATGTGATCATACCACTGAGGCCACCATATTGATTCTTTTTTAAGTATGCAGACATTCCTGGTTCCAGGTGTTGCATCATTCCAGAGCACCTGCTTCCTTTTCTTTATCAGTTAGGGCTAATCTGAATATTAATAATGCCTGTCCATATTTTATTTTTCAGCCCTTCATTGTTTTCTAAGAAAACTGTATGTACAGTATCTGCAGTCTTTTTGTTCAGCTAGTAATACCCATTTTTGATACCTATGCAACATGTTATCATCCAGAACCCCAAAATGGCTATTACTGCCTTCATTTCCAAATCTATTGAACAATCATTAACATTTCCTGTCATAATTAAGTGCCCAAAACAAACATGGTCCACTAGGGACCCTTAAACTTTATGGCCCATCCTGTTTCTTTTTGCCTGCACTGGGTAATTTGTGAAGTGCTGAATTTGCAGGACTCTGTTCAAGTGCTTTTGGCAAGTTCTTCCAAGCCAACCTTTTCTTTTATTTACATCCCTCAGCATTTTACAGACAGTCGGAGAGATGATTGCTGAGTGGCAATGCACACAGACATTTCTGATTTAATAACCCAGTTTGTTTAAGGATCTGTTGCATTCATTTGCATTTCAAAAGGAAATAGCCCAAATACTCTCTCCCCCCCTCTCTCTCTCGGGCATGGAGGGGAGGAGGTTTCTAGTATGTGGAATCTGATCTTTTTTTAAAATCCAAACAATCTTAAGATTTAAAGGGAAAACAACACATAATATATTATTTTAGGGTTGACTCTGGAAAAGGTTAGCCATCACTGGTCCAGGCAGTCAGCGCTGACTTCAAGGCATAAAAACAACAAGAGTTCTCAACCACTGTATACTAAGATACAATAGATTGTTGACATTATTGTTTCCCTTACTTTGTATCTAGTTGTCAGAAGTTGACTTAAGGAACATCAAGGTTACAGCAAAAACAATAACAACATACTACGGTAACACCTATAATCCAAACGCTCATTTTTTCATATCTTATGTCTTATGCTTTAAAACCTCATTAGAAATCTTCCCCCCTCCCCTTGATACAAGAAATGTTGAAATCTGCTAACATATACACAGTAGACAATCCTTTTCTCATACAGCGAAGGGAGCTCTTTGTAATAGACTTTGAAGATCTTGACAAAAATATCCATGTTTGTTTGGGGTTGAAATTACCGGTCTCCAAAGACGACCTCCGAATTGTCATTTCTGTTTTGTTCTGAGGGTCTTCAGCAACCACATGATAATTCCTGCCTTGACAGATTCTTAATGCCAAACACTGGGTCATCTTATGTAAGGGGGGGCAGGAGGTGAAATCTCTCAAAATGCAAAATACATCAACTTTTCTGGTTTTTTTTTAAAAACTTGCACCTATGTGAGAACCATGGCAACAGCCTTCTTTATCAAACCCAACGTATAAAATGTACAGTGGCATTATGACATTATTAGAGGCGACGCTGCTTTTTATTTATTGCATGGAAAAATAAGCCAAACTAATAGCAACACTGCATCTTTTCAGAAAGGGACAGCACCACGAAAAGCAAATTCTTATAGCAGGAGCTAAGTGCAAATTGGGCCGTAAGCTGTAGCAAGGAAGAGGGAGAAGGCGATTTTATACAGCCTTTGAAGAAGCAAGCTCCCAAATTTTGCAAACAGACACAGCAAGATTGAGCTAAACCAGATGAACGCTTTCAGTCCCCTTCGGAAGAAGAACGCCATCTGATAACACAGGAGAAAAACAAACAAGAACTCAAACGGGAGGGTTTAAGGCTTGATCCAGGTAAACACGCAAGCACAGCAGTCTCACGGATTCAGTTGCTCTATGGAAAGAAATGCATTTTGTGCAACGGCTAAAGGAATAAAAAGAAATGGAAAGAGATTCGGATCTGCATAGGCAATTGACCTCTTGTCCCGAGTTGTTACAGCACAGGCAGCAATTTCTTCTTACACAGACTTACTTTAACTGCCGAGGTTCACAGTCAACTCCTGGAAGCAACAGCCGGGCTGCTTGTCGTACATCATCACTATCCACGGAGAAACTGCGGCGGTGCCCGGCGTGAGCCAGAGCAACTCTTATCCATTCCATCAGAGGGGGCAGCACGATAAACGGCCTGCAAAGCAAAAAATACAAAGAAGCTTGTTTCCCTGGGCAAAACACACGATCTGTCCTTGCTTCCCAGACATGCTGAAAGCTCTTAACAATGCAGTTAAGCAAACAGTGCAATAACAGCAATGATAAATCTATTGCTACATTATTATAATAATAATGATTATTATTATTATGGTCAGTCACATGGTCAGACAGATGTTTAGACTGGATCTGGTATTTTTATCCACCTAAGAAATATTTCCCAAGAACCTAGGCTCATTATAATTATTATTATATAGTGGATTAGTCCCAATGATTTATTCAACTTGTACGCCACCCAACTCTCAATGACTGGTTGTTATAAAATAATAGTATAGAATTAAATTATAAAAAATAAGTAAAAAGTATGGTTTTTCTTCTACGGAAGTTGGCTTCCTTTCCCTGCAATAACATTTCCCAAATGTTTGCGCACAAGTCTCTTGTTTTATTTTCCAATCCATCTGTATTTCCTTTGGGATTTGCACACTTTTACGCCATACTTAAATCCCACTCACAGTCAAAACAGCTACTCATTTACTTTACAGTCAGAGAGGTAGTATTTATCAAAGCTTTTTTTTCAGATACAAACAAAGAACCAGAGTAATAGGATAGCCCCCTCTTTCCTCTCAACCAATCTGATAGAAAGAATGATGGAATATTAACTTTGAATGGTGTGTAATGTTAATGTTAATATTCAGTGTCCCCGAAACTTAATACGTCTGCCTGGTACTAAAAAATGCAATGATCTTGAGAAGGTTGTAATATTTTCCATGAATAACTGATATCTTGCTTTTAAAGAGCAAGTTCTTTGGAATAAAATAAATTTCAGAATGATAGCCACCAGTTTCCTTTGTCAAAATTCAGTAGTCTCTTCTTTTAATACCCAAACTGCAACCTGTCCTGCCTCTGGCAGGAGGACAAGAGTTGCACTGTCTCATTACAAATGCAGGATTTGAGAGCAGGACAGAAAATACAAGTAGAATTCAAAAGAAAGGCTTAGGGCTTGATCTAGCTACTTAAAAGGGAGGCACACAGACATATCTTGCAGACTCCAAAGAGGCAGCTTATTAAACTCTGCCTATTCAAGCCTGTGTAAAAAACATCTGGTGCTATGGCATGAGAGTAATATACGATGCACTCTGGGGATCACAATAAATATGTGATGACAAACGATGCAAAGGAAAGCAGCTGAATAGTTAGCAGCATAATCTGCAGTTAGAAATGTCCAGACTAATTATGAGCTGAGTCAATACCTCTTATTAGCTCACTCTCTAATTAATCATGCTGAAATTTCCTGCTGAAACTTAGCTAGTGAAGGCGAAGGCAATGCAGACGTGATAGGATTCGCTGGTAGGAGCTGCATTGTAGGACTTAAGTCCTGTACATACTACAGTATGCATTACTCAGAAAGGATTCCCTTACCAGAAATTTCTTAGCCGCATCACAGCTTGCAAAATCCTTGGGAAATTTTGCTTTTCTGGACCAAAGTACCAGTATTTACACTGCATTACATAATGTTTTTCATCACTCAGAGGTAATTGATATATTATTCTAACACCAATATGGCTCTGCTTGTTTGGTTAAAGTGT
>JANHFT010006684.1:5432-16313 GCA_032467955.1 Pseudoxenodon macrops | reverse complement strand
TCTGAAGTGGTGTAGGGTTTCCTGCCTAAGCAGGGAGTTGGACTAGAAGACCTCCAAGGTCCCTTCCAACTCTGTTACATTATTGTATTTTATTGTATTGTATTGTATTGTATTCTATATCAGAAATATGCAAGCTATGATGTCCCCTGTGTTACTCTATGGAAACAAAAGTTGGACTTTGAAGAAGCAGGATAGGAAAAGTGTTAACTTTTAAACTCGGTGTTGGAGAAAACTGAGAATACTATGGACAGCCAAGAAAACAAAGCACATGGATTATCAAACGAAGCAAACCAGAGTTCTCATTTGAGGCACAAATGACCAGTCTGAAGTTATCCTACTAACCTGCAGCTCTCTGGAGAAGTGGTGCTTTAAACTCATGGTTGTGGCTGCCAATTTGACTTTTTTGACCACTCTGCACACCCTGCTCTTGTACCTGCCAGATGCCTCTAAGACAAATCGCTGCAGAGTCAATCCAAATCCCAGGTCATATTATTTTGATTTTAATTTTGATTCTTTTAGTTTCATTTTCAAGTGGAGTGAGGGTGGGTGGTTTTAGTTAGATGAAGGGATATATATCCCTCCCTCCCATTGCCTTGCTTCTCACATCATCCCCCTTTTGAATTTAAACAAGCATCTCTCTCCTGCAAAAAAATACACTTCTCCCAAATAAAGCCTTATTTATCTATGGGAATTAATTTTTCAAGCTAGTTCTACGTGCGTGTGTGTGTACTGGCACAGATAATACTTGCTAAGTACACACACACAAAACATTAGATAGAGTTTTTTCTGTGTCTGTTTTAAAAAAAAAGAGATTTTACCTTTAAGCTTTCCCTTCCCCTTACCAATTTATTGTTAGAAAAGTACATTTTCCAAACTACCGTATATCTCTCTCAGCCTCCCAATCCCACAATGAAACAGCCACAGGCATGCTACAGCTGGGAAAATTAGGCTACTAAAAGAATTACTCCCCTGAGATTTCCTTCCTTCTTTCCTTCCTTCCTTTTCCTTCCTTCCTTCCTTCCTCCCTCTCTCCCTCCCTTCCTTTTTCTAATCCTCATTTTCTGGTCTTGTTTTTGGCAATCAGCCAGAAAAAGAGTATATCTGCAGATGAGTCATGAAATACTGGTAGGAGGGCAGCAGTCCGCGAAATTTGATTTAGCCATAGACGATGCAGATTTAGAACAATTTATTGTTCTTATATTGATCAGGTCTTTGTGAGAATTCAAAAATACAATCCAGATTTTCTCATTGCCGTTCAAGCCAAGTACCACTAGGTTTGCTGTAAGTTCAAGAGAGCCCATTTGGTGTAGGGGGCGAGACTAGAAATGTGGAGACCATGAGTTCTAGTCCTGACTTAGGTATGAAGCCAGCTAAGTGCTTTGGACTAGTCACTCTCTCTCTCTTGGCCCTAGGAAGGAGGCAAGAACAAACTACTTCTGAAATCTTCCCAAGAAAACTACAAAGACTTATCCAGGCAGTTGCCAGGTTTTAACATTGACTTGTATGGAACAAACAAACAGACAAAAAGGTTCAATACAGTAGGTTACCATAACTGGGCTACAAACAGCTGGAGCAGTAGATAGTAGTGAAGGCATAAAGTTGTCAATACCTTCTTACTTCCATCTAGTTATGGTCAGTGGTGAAATCCAGTTTTTTTTACTACTGGTTCTGTGGGCATAGCTTGGTGGGCGTGGTGTGGTGGGCATGGCAGGGGAAGGATGCTGCAAACTCCCCAGTCCCTCCCTACTCCCGAGGAAAGGATATAGCAAAATCTCCATTCCCACCCCACTCTGGGGCCAGCTAAAGTTTTCATCAATTGTTTGCTCATGTATTCTTGTGGTTGAAGCTGAAGAAGTCATTGACAGGTAATATGTTGTAGCGGACAATTTTGTGTAGGCAGCGCAGTTCCAGATTGTCCAAGCCCAGAATTTCAAGCCTGGTGGAATAAAGGATTCTATTGTGAGTGGAGGAATGGAGTACTCTTCTTGTGTTATCTGTCTGTTCTCTTTGCACAGACTCAATTGATATAAGATCAGATATTCACCAAATTTAAGGAGTCTTACATCAAAAATAGGTAAACGTAATGCCATTTGGTACCAATGCAACTGTAGAGAACTTCTTGACATAGAATCAGAGAATCATATGGCTGAAAGGAATTTGAAGGTCTTCTACTCCCAGCCCTGCCCATGGCAGATCTTATATCATCCTGGACAAATGGTTATCCAATTCTTTCTTCTTCTTTCCATCTAGTTATGTTCAAGAAGAAATGGAGCACCCATAACTTTTGGAGGCCAGCTGTTCCATTGGTCAAATGTTCTCCCTGTCAGAAAGTTTCTCCTTAGTTCTAGGTTAGATCTCTTTTTACTGATGTTCTACCCATTATTTCTTATCTTGCCTTCAGGTGCTTTGGAGAATAGGTTGACCCCTTCTCTGTATAAGTACTGAAAAACTGCTATCACGTTACCCCTAAACTTTTTGTTGACTTCAAACCTTAACTGTTCCTTGTATTATTTATCCCGCTGATCCTTTATCATCTTAGTTGCTCTTCTCTAGTGAAAGAGTGCAGAGTGCAGATGGCCAGTATTCCAAGTACTGTACCAGGTTTCCTTATCTATCAGAGGATTTCTTTTTAATGGGAAACTGATATGTGAAAAGCAAAATGTCAGACTCTTGATCATTTACACAGTATTTATAAGAATATCTCTGAGCTCCATCTTAGATGATATGGACGTTCTTAAAAAAAATTAAAGATCCATATCAGCAATTTTTTGTTCTTTGCTTTTATAGTAACTCACAAAAGCAGTTCATCTGTGAATTTCCACATTCCATCCCATTGCAAAATTACATTCTCAAAGTTTCAGCTATACTATTTACATGTCCCACCTCTGAGGAACTTGAACTAAGGCTGGCCAGAATGATCTTGAAAGTGGTAGGGTGGAATGCTGTTCTAAAAGGCCTTTTCTCAAATGAAGATAGGTAGATGATAGGTAGATTTTCACTCTGTGATACTTGCAGTTATTCAACTCTATAATCATTCTGTCCCTTGATATGTTGTGTGACAGAGAAACTGCTTATTGTTTTTCTGTCACTAAGTTATGTCCGACCCTTCATGACCCCATGGATCATTGCACACCATCCCCCCGTCCTCTACTGTCTCATGGAGTTTATGCAAATTCATGTTCATTGCATCGATAACACTATCTAACCATGTAATTTTCTATTGTCCCCTTCTCCTTTTGCCTTCAATCTTTCCCAGGGTCTGGGAAAGGGTCTTTTCCAATGAGTTCTCTGTTCTCATTTGGTTGCCAACTCTAAGTAGCACTAAACAATTTGGAAAGCTAATGATTAACATCCCAATACACATGTTGATCAAAAATGCCTGACTTGCATTTCTTTTGCATTTCTTATTGCTGTGGTTGTTGCTAATATTATTTAATTATTATTAGTCATAATAATAGTAATATGTTAGATACAGGGCTGTAATAAAATATAATGCTACACCATCATTATTACACAGAATGAAATGCCATTCATTCAGTAGAAAGATATAAGTATATGGAGAGAGGTCAAAGAGATCTGAGGTTTGAATGCACATACAAGCAAAAACAAGTGTAGTAGCAGATAAGCAGTGCTGCAAATATCTGAATAAGGTATTTCCCGTGTAAAGATAGAGAAGAAAGTTCATGTGCCATGATGTTCCAATACAGCTCTTTGCATAAATAATATGTTACACCATAAAAAAGTGAAGTAGAATTTCTGCTTAATTAACATCTTTTTAAAGAAGCACATTAGCATTCCAACTTGGCTTATGGACCTAAGTGCTGCAGATGTCCTAAAGGAAAATATGTCTCTTAATAAATTGACATTTCTCTCGCTTTTAAAGCTCATCTTAGAATAAAAGTGCTCTCTCTTTCAATCTGCAAGCATTTCAAGTAATAGATGAGAGAGGTTATGACCAAACAGGCATATTTCTCAATGAGCGCATTGCAAAAACTCAACTGAATACAAAAACAACAGGGGTTTATGAATGTATTTGGCATAAATTCTGTTTGAAAAGTGACAAGAGGTGACAATGAACAAGATCTTGGAAGTAATATGCTGAGCAGGGGGTTTGTACAGGGCAGATTTTTGCTCTTCAGCAGGTTTAAGTTTATTGTACATTTCTCGATATAAAGTAGCGTATAATAAAATGTGTGTGTTGAATGATGGCATATTTGTACAAATATGGAGAGAAGGTTGGTTGCTGAATGTGATAAAGAGGCTACATGATGGAAATAAAGCATATATAAGAAATAGAATCCTTAGAAAATGATTCAACGTTGAGCAAAGAAGAAAGCAGGTGTGTATAATGTCCCTTGGTTGCATAGTATATTTCTGGATTAAGGGATAAAGCATGTTTAGTGCTGATTTTAGTAATGTGATGGCTTGGATTGTGAATATATATATGTACTCATATATGAAAATGATGCCATGTTGTTGGCTGAAAATCCAAATGATTTTCAGCAAATGTTAGATAAGATTTAATATTTAAACCAGCACTTTACTTCTTGCCAGGACAAAACTATTTGTCCTAAGGGGCCTAAGAATAAAAAACATACACTTAAATTTAAGTGTATGGACAAACACACAGGACAAACAAAGCTTTTGCATCAAGAGTAGGCTACCAATTCAGGATCGTGCCTCTGAACCTGCCTCATTGGCAGTGATGGGGAGGAAGCAGAGGGCTTATAAGCAGGAGCTGCTTCATCTTCTCATCTTTATCTAGAAACGCTCAATACACTACTTCCCACCTACCATAATTTCATCAGTGTATATATGTACTGATCATGTTGCAAACTGGGGATGTCTTTCCTTATTCGGCTGATTGGTCTTGCTTGGTCTCTTTTTTTTCTTCCACCCCATCCCACCTTTGACTCTGCTTTGAGGCAGATTATTCAGGCTCAAATTAATTTATTTCTGCAATTTGCTTTAATGAGGTTGCAATACTTCCAATGCAGTGGAAATATTGAGGTTGATTTTAATTAAAGTTAGCTGGCCTTACAGTTTCAAAACTGAGGGTGATAACAACCACAGTTTTCAGAATGTTAGTCATCAGAGTAGAGGTCTTCAACTGAAATCTGCCCTTGGTCATGTGGCAAGGAAGTGTTGTACTGTTTTGACCTATATAGCATGGGGGGCATGCACACAAATGAAGGAGGAATGAATTGTCAGATACTTCCATTTCTATGATGATAGTTCTATCAGATCTTTAGTGCCAGCCTCGCTGGGGAAACCAGACCAGGAAATCAACTCTACAGGAAAGCTAAAACTAATTTTATTGAGACCAGCTACAATAATAAAATCTGCAGAGCCGTGGTAGTATAGTGGTTAGAATACGGTACTGCAGGCTAACTCACAGCTCACTTCGATTCTGAGCAGGTCAAGGTTGACTCAGCCTTCCATCCTTCCAAGGTTGGTAAAGGGTGGACCCAGATTGTGGAGGCAATATGCTGACTCTGTAAACCTCTTAGAGAGCGCTGTGATGCTCTGGAGCAGTATATAAGTCTAGGTACTATTGCTATTATGTCTACTTGTGCAGTGTCTCCTCCTTCTCCTTTTCTCCTTTCTCCTCTTCCTCTTCCTCCAATGAATTAGGAACATGTCATCCCATATTGCTTCTGAATGGATCTCATTATCAATCCTTTTGCCTAGGCAACAATTCCTGCATATTGTAACTCCATTAAGATCATTTTCCTTATTTTCTACAGTTGAATTGCCTCTTTTGGGGACTCATTGTCATTATTATTTTTAATGAGCCAGGCTTAAATTTAAGTTCTTAATATACTTTTCTTGTTTGGTCCAACCAAGGAAGTTGTGGTCTTACTTTTCCAGAAATCCAGACACGTCTTTTATATTTGATGTTTTGTCAATACTACAACATTAATAGAGAAAAGAAGAATGTTTCAGGGCTGCTGATCTCCATGATGTTGGCAGAAACTGGTCTGTGTGATTTAGAACAGATTTTGTAGTTCTGATGCTTCCAACTAATATGATCACTTAAGACTATCTAGAAGCCAGTTTCATTGAACAGCTTACTCTTCAGTAAACATACCTAGACTAGATGGTTCTTAAGGTGCCTGAGAAAACTTCCTCAAACACATTTCTTTGTAGAGAAAAATAGAATTGAGAAAGCAGGCATGACTTGGCCTAATAGAAGGTTGACAAGTCACATGGGCAATCAACCATAATCCTAGTGGGTTGGTGTCTGGAAAAAATATTTCTCAAACTCTCTTACCTTGGTATTTTGTCTCTATTTATTTTATTCTTAAGTAGGCCCAGAGTTTGCAGTGAATATTTTGCTGAGAGGGTAGAATATTATCAAAAGAAAAACCGCCAATCCAATCACAATTTAAGCTATTTTGAAAACACTGATTATCTGATGGGAAGGGAATAAAAGTGATCATCTTTTACCTTTAAAGTTAGATTTTTTTTAAAAAATTGTAGATGAAAAATGTAGTGTTTATATGTTTTTGAAGCTTTATATGAAAAAGAATTCTGAGAGAGCTGCATATTATGATGAATTATCATCAGAATCAATGTTTTGGCTAATTGAAATAACACTTTTGTGCTAATCTCAAAGGCAACTAGACTATTTTTTCCTCTTGAGGAGGAGGAGGAGGAGGAAGAAGAAAACCTTTCATTTCTCATCTAAGAAGCTTCATTGGTTTTGGCAGGATGATGAGGGCAATGGAAGGATAGGTTCTGACAGGATGGGCTAGAAGGATCCTATTTTTCCCCCAGTCATCTGATTATCACTCTCCCGAGAGTTCTTGTGGCCACTTAGGGGTTTATCTGTGCCCTCAAGGTCAACTGTATCAGAGTGCAAAGGGGTGGTGGAATGTTCTTGAAACTTCTGAAAGGGCTGCATTGTAGACAGGAGATAGGCAGAGGTGGGTTTCAGCAGGTTCTGACCAGTTCTGAAGAACCAGTAGTGGAAATTTTGAGTAGTTCAGAGAACTGGTAAATACTACCTCTGACTGGCTGGCCCCGCCCCATCTATTCTCTGCCTCCCGAGTCCCAGAGGAAATGGTGATTTTGCAGTAACCTTCCCCTGCTACACCCACCAAACCACACCACGTCCACAAAGCCACGCCCACAGAACCAGTAGTAAAATAAATTTGAATCCCACCATTGAAGATAGGTGATATCTTATTCCTACCTCCCTCTGTTGAGAAAGGGCTGATCAATAAATGGCCTCTTTCAAACCAACTCTTATTCTATGTGCCTATAAATCCCTTTCCTCACTCTTGTATTTTCCTTATTGCTTATTGCTTATTCCTCATTACCCCTTTGCCTTTCACCTCTGTCATAATTCCCTCTGCAGGGTGAGATTTAGTTCATGTGGTCCGACCTTATACAGGAGTCTGGTGTCCTCCAGGCATAATTACTCTTCCTTTAAAAGGCAGATCCTTTGCATGGGCTTTAGCCAGAAGTTTCATCATCATCATCATCATCATCATCATCATCATCATCATCATCATCATCATCATCATCATCATCATCATCATGTTTCTTTAAAACTGAGTTGAACTAGTCTATTTTTATTGAATGTAGTTTACAAGCTTTTTACAGCAATATTTGATATTGATCAGACTGGATTTGTACCAAACAGATACACCAGAGAGAGTATCAGATGCATTTTGAATAGTAATGGACATATAAATTAGAAATAGCAGAAAGCAGCTATCAGTCTTTTTTTTAATCAGTCTGGAGAAAGCCTTTGACAATATAGAATGGTTTTTCATATTCTTGACTCCGAAGATGAATAGCAGTTCAAATTTTCTTAGATAGATATAGAGCACTGATGAAGAACAAGAAGCCATGATAAGGGTTATACAACATTTTTACTCCCAAAATGTAACGAAAGATGAAAGAGATGAACACACCTTCTTCTTTATTTGTACTGGTATTAGTGTCATTAGCAAAGAAAATGTGGCAAGAAAATAGTTTATGGTGAGTCAACAGATTTCCTAAGTATATATTGCTGGTGGTGGTTTTTAGTTTTTTTGCCTTCCGTCTTCTCACTTCCCCCATTCTTTCTTTAATAAATATTATCTTATAAGATGTGGATTGTGCTGTTTTTGCTGTGGATTGACATAATAGTCTGCATTAGTTCTTCCTATGATTTTTATTGCTGTTTATTATTTTTATAAATAATTCAAAGTGGACATCATACTTAATATTCCTTCCTCCTCCTATTTTCCCCATATTAATAACCTGTGAGATGGGTAGGACAGAGAGAGATTGACTGAACCAAAGTCTTTTATGTCTAAGGCAGGACTAGAATTCACAGTCTCTGTTGTAATTCACTACCAAACTAGGTAACATCATCCATGCACCTAGTGTTAGTAGGTTGGTAATTCATTTGGTAATGAAATATCTGCAAGAAAACCACCAAGCTCAGAGTCCACCAAAGACTCCACAATTTAACCCTGAGCTAAAAAAATATTCTCTTCTACAGGATCTAAGTCTAAGTCTCCTGGTTGTTGGCCTTACATTGACTTCCTCCTTTTTAATTCCCTGCATACTTGCCCTCCCTACCTCAACTTCAAGATAAGATTAGCAGGCAAGGTACTCATGCCTGCTACATTACAAGAATGGCTCAGTTATCAGATATGGATTAACAAAACGTAGTCTTGGAGATTAGTTGCATTTACCCAAAGACGAGAAGTACTCTCTGCAGCAAATCACAGGGTTTAATACTACTGTTGAAAAGATTAACAGCAATCGTATTAATGTTTTAAGTAAATTCCGAGCGGAAAAAAACACTAAAGACTTATTTAAGAATAACTGTTCACAGACTTGAAAATTTTAATGGCAGCTATTTTAAGATGGGGAAAGCTAAAATTGTCCTGCCTAAGAAGAATAGCACCAGTAAAAATGAATATTTTACGAAGGCTCAATTTTGGGGAAAAATAAACCTACCAAAAAGCCATTTCCTCTTCTGCTTCTTTTTATCATGAGTCATACCCACTATTGGCCAGTATTCTGCTTTATCTGAATCTTATCCAAGGACTGTAAAAGTAGCATCTATTTATGTAAAAGGTACCCAAAACAGTTGCTATATCTGGGCTTAAATAAGCTGTTCTAAATATCTTCCTAAATTTAAGTATGCCTCCTTTTGTTTTGTGTTTCATTGTTTAAGAAGTTTTGGCTTCCAGGCTCCATTCCCCCCCTCTTTTTTAGTGTAACATTTAACTGCATGGCTAACTATGACTGTAGGCTGCTAAGATATTTAAGCCGACATCCATGTATCCCTCCAATTCTTATTTTTTTCAATTATTTCTTAACTGTTTCTTCTGTTAGTTCATTTTTCCATGGTTTTTCCCTTAAATTTATTTTTGTAGCATAAATCCATTGTGCCCATCTGTTCTATGGGACGAGTCTCATAGATAGCCCTACAGTACGTTTTAAAAATGCAACATTTCTGGAAGATTGAAAAACCAAAATGTTCACTTTGATGGTGATTGAAGCCAATATACCTGCAAAATTGATGCAGATTTGTTCGAAATTGTAAATTTTGTTTATAGCGATAGCACTTAGACTTATATACCACTTCACAGTGCTTTTACAACCCTCTCTAAGTGGTTTATAGAGTCAATATATTGCCCCCAACAATCTGTGCCCTCATTTTACCCACCTCTGAAGGATGGAAGGCTGAGTCAACCTTGAGCCTGGTGAGATTCGAACTGCCAAATTGCAGGCAGCCAGCAGTTAGCAGAAGTAGCCTGCAGTACTGCATTCTAACCACTGCGACACCATGGCTCTTATGTTATCTTATTCTCTTTGTTCCTAGTGTACCCTTTCCCCTGTGAAGTGGATCCATCTGTATTTGAGGTGCCCCAAGGCTACACAATGCTGGGTGCAGGCCGTACGGAGCCCATGAGAGATGAGGACGATGATCTACTCCAATTTGCCATTCAACAGAGTCTCCTGGATGCTGGCACAGAGACAGATCAGGTGATTGGGAGGGCAGCAACTGGACTGTGGTAGGAAAGTCTTTGTATTAATTTAGCAGAGAAGCATGTCTAACTGGTTCTTCAAAACAGGGTCCGTCGTCTAAGAAGGTTGTGTGGTATGAGATAAAAGTAGGAGGACAACATAGCAAATAAACCCCAAGATGTTGTCACTTACTGGAGATCATTCTTTGTTGGCAAGTTTAGATATAGCACTAGGGGCTTAAACTTAAGTCTTACTGGTGCTTTTTCATGCTTATTAAGAATCAGGGATGGGGGAGGGGTGCTAAAGCTAAACATGATCTCAGACTATTCAACAAGTCATGGGATCAATTATTTAAATAATTAATTACCCCACAAGTTTCCAATTACGGTCTACTACTGGATGATACCGACTCTGTTTTTTTAGTTTTATTTCTTCGTTCCGTATGTTTTATTAGGTTACCATCTGGGAAGCTCTGACCAACACACGACCAGGATCCAATCCCCCAACCTATGATGAGGAACTACAATTGGAACGGTGAGTATTTGTCTAAAATGCATACCATTCATTTTCATGCATATCTAGCTATTCTGCCAGACTCTTGTTTCCTTTTTATTGTGATGGAAGCTGTGGCTGCTACTAGAAGAACAGAAGTTGGTTGTGAGGTGCCAGGAACTGCATGGATTAAGACAATTGCATGCTACTCTTCTAGTTTAAGTTATAGAATATAGAATAACAGAGTTGGAAGGGATCTTGGAGGTCTTCTAGTCCAACCCCTGCTTAGGCAGGAAACCCTACACCACTTCAGACAAGTGGTTATCTAACATCTTAAAACCTTCCAGTGTTGGAGCATTCACAACTTCTGGAGGCAAGTTGTTCCACTGATTAATTGTTCTAACTGTC
>JANHFT010006683.1:54798-68145 GCA_032467955.1 Pseudoxenodon macrops | reverse complement strand
CGGCCCTCTTTTTGACTCATGCAGTGTACAGGTCTTCAATGGAAGGCAGGTTGGCAGCAATTATTTTTTCTGCAGTTTTGCATATCTGAGGAATGCATGGTGCCAGAGTGGGGGCAGCCAAGAATATGGGCTTTCTTTGGCATATCAGGGTGGTTAGAGGAGCAAAAATGGGTACCTTAAACCTAACAGATTTGAAACACCCATTTTATCTCTTCTAAACAATGTTGGGTAGAGAGCTCTTGAACTCTTACATAATAAGCAATAAGCTATTGTGCCTTATTCAACAAATTATATTCACAACAGATCATGCCTTAGTGAGCTGTAGCAAAAGAATCGTTTTAAAAGGTGATTTGTGCTTTTAAGGATCCAGGTTACAACCAGGCCGTCTTTCCAAGTACTTGCAGCAATTATTCTACATACAGTAGTGCCAAAGATACTCTGCTGTGTTATAACTTGTATGTTTTGCTTTGATATTCAGTGCAGCTGAAATTTACTCTACTCAAGTGAATATATTTTGGGTTGAGAATGCCTCTGTTAATTATTGCTGCAGATGTTCTGAGATTACACTTTATATCAAATTAGACTTTGGGTTCTTCAAGTTTAGATCATGAAAACCTATCTGGCGCAATATCATTACTTTCTGACTTTTTATACTTGGCTTTCAGTAATCCTGGTGCCTCCCATTGTTATGTTCTATTCAGGAGAAATGGCTTCTTTTTTCCTTCATCCGATTTTGCATTAAATGTGTTGCTGTGTGTGTTGTTGCTTTGGAGGAACTAGGTTAGAAAGAAGGGAATAGGGCACAGCAGCATTTCTGCCATCTTAATCTTATTCCACCCATCCACTCTGTCCCTTTAAATCTGCCGTCAAATACATTTTCTAAATAGGCACTTCCTCATCTGGAACAGCTTCTATTTTGAATTAATTAACCTGACACATTTGGGATAAAACTCACTTCAACATTCAGGCAAATTACTTTTACAAACAGGAAAGGACAGATGCTCAGTGAGTTATCAGTGAGTTCTTACATCATGCAAAGCCATGATGTGATTTTATTAGATTTCAGTTCGAAGAGAGATGGCAGCTTCTCTCATTTTAAGGACTGCCATACTGGAAAGGATCAAGGATACAGAGTGAGTGGCTATAAAATCTTTATTTTATGTTGAATGTGACTTTTCCTAGACCCCCAAAAAGATCATCTGTATTTATCTTAACAAAAGTATTCCAGTAGATATCAAAGAAATGAAAGAAGAAGAAGGAGAATGCAGAGACTGGATAGGGAAGGGTTAGGATTAGGGAGAGACAAAGGGGAAGAAATATAGTGCTGGGGATAATGAAAAACCAGAAAAACTGGAGAGGGGAAAAGTGCTGGTACCCTGTTTCCCCGAAAATAAGACCTATACCGAAAATAAGACCTACTTAAGAGCCTGTGCAGCCAGCTGCCAACCCATTCTGTCTGGTTGCTCATGGCGCCACAGCCATGAGGCAAGGAAGGAGGAAATGGAGCTGCCCCATGTGCCCCGCACCAGCTTTCCTTGGGGCCCCTACAGCCAGGCCATCCACATCTCGACACTTGCCTCATGGCGGCAACACCAGCAGCCATGTGCAGCAGGAGTCCAAATGGCCACTGGCCCATTTCTTCTGCTTGCGGCTGGAACGGAGCAGGAGGTTAAGTGGTGTGCTGTGGCTATGAGGCGAGGCAGGTGTAGGGGCGTGGATGGGCTGGCTGTGGGGTCCCTGAGGTAAGCCGGTGCAAGGTGCATGGGGCAGCTCTACCCTCTGCCTCGCCTCATGGCCACAGCCACACGGGGTCCTGCTGGACGGGGCTGCTGGAGCCACCACCGTAAGGTGAGGCAGGTGTCGGGGCGTGGGTGGCCTGACTGCAGGGGTCTTAATGTAAGCTGGTGTGGGGTGCACAGCAAGCAGAATAAGTGGGCCTCCCATACATGGGGAAAATAAGACAACCCCAAAAAATAAACCCTAGTGCATATTTTGGGGCCCAAAACAAGGTAAGTAGGACAGATTGACGATATAATAAGGAAATGGAAATCAGAGAGAAAAAGTGGAAAGACAGTTGGAGAATGAAAGATCAGAGAAGTCAAATGGGAAAGCGGAGAAAAAGAGAAATTCAGAGAGGCAACAGAGAGACAGGAAAACTGATGGGGGAGGCAAGGAGTAGGTAGAAAAGATGTGTAGGAATGTGGGAAGAAGACTAGAGGAGGCAGAAAGAACTCAGGCAAAGCACTGGATGCAGGCGGAGAGCACCTTGTAAGAGGTAAGGAGCAGTTTCTGTCATCAGTGATGACCCCATGTAGTGCACACTTTGCTCACCTGGCTTGGAGTGCTGTAAAATACAGCCAGTGAGGTGTGGCTGTGTGCTTTATGGCAGATCATATTGTGCAAACCCAAGCCATTTTTGGTTTGTTCAATAAATGCCAAGTTAGCTAGTAGCAACTGTGCTTGCTTGTAGAGATATATATCTGGCTAAATATGAGTGGGAGTAGTTTGATATATTTCCTGGTAAGGTATGTTCCCTTTCAGAATGAAAAAAAAAGAATGGATAAAGTTTCTACTAGTAGTGACATGAATTCCTAACATTGCTACTTTGGAAACAAATAGGTCTGGTTATTTTCTTCCTTCCATCAATTAAAATATATATATCCGTCTTTTTAAAGATTAAGGTCAAGAATGTTTTCTGATTAGAACATCATTTCCAGGAAGCATATTTATGCAGTAAGAGACCAGAAAGGATTGTTGTGTTCTCAGGGGGGAAAAAGGGAACAAAAGCTGTGCAAAAAAAAAAAAAAGGTTGTTATTTTTTTTAATGTTCACTAACTTTTCCATTTGCTGTGCCAACATAACATTGCATTGATTTAGAAGTAGGTTTGCACAGCACTAAGCCCATTGACTGCAGTTTTAATAAGACCCTTCAGATCACACTCATAATTAAAAACCCTGGAAACTGATCGCATAACATTGCTAAAGTTGCTTCATTGGCTTCTAAATGCTTTTTTTTTCTTTTAGCCTGGAAAATAAATCGTATTTCTTGGTTCAGTTTTATCTCCTGTTGCCACATTTCAATTCAATTTCTGGCTTTTATTCATTTCTTTAGAGCAGAGGTTGGAACTAAGTTCATTCCGCTACCTGCAGTAGCATGCAAAATGGTCTTTACATAGTAGCAGGAGAAAATAATACATCAAGATAATTTTTATCCCATTTCCCCCCATCAATATCGGCTACATTCTTAACAATAGAATACACTTTATCTTTGATTATGAATGCCACTAAATGTCTGCTTGAGGTCTATGGCTGCAATTAATAACAGGATATATTTTTTTCTTGCTGTGCATATTATGGAACTGCTCTGTCTTGTTTTAATGGTTAAGCTTTATATGTAATTTTGTATTGTTCTGTCAGTTACCAAAGTAATTTGTCTTGAATTCTGTTGATCTGCCATTATTAATATAAAAACTAAATGTTAATTGTAATGTGTGGTATTTAAACATAAGGGAGTCCTGTACTTCTTTTGAGTCCTATTAGGTCTCTTATAAGAGTATGCTCTATTTTAATTGGTCACCATTAATTTTATTACCAGATACAAGCCAGATGTTTCCTCTACAAGTTAATTCCATTAGTCAAGTTTTACAGCAGGAAAACAGCCCATAAGTAATTACTTGCTCATTTTTTATCATAAAAATATAAATCACATCGATATGAGTTGCTTAGAAGAATAATTTACCACGTTTGAAAAAAAATACTCGAGTAGAAAGATGATTTTATTATCACACCAAAACTTTAAAATTTCAAGTTGATCCAAACCCACCCTAAAAATAGTAATTCAGCTTATGGATATATTATTCAAAAGCACTGGCTATCTGTATATTGCATACATTTCTGCAAGCACAGCTTTGGTGCGCTTAACCTGCAGGAGGATTTTTCCTTTCGGAATCAATGGTAACAGAAAATGTCTATATTCTTTATATGCTCTTACTAAGGGATTTCCTTTTTGTTTTGTTTTTCTTTAATTAGGCAAACCGACCTCCTGCAAAGCTCAATCTGTTAACTTGCCAAGTGAAAACAAATCCAGAAGAGAAAAAATGTTTTGACCTCATATCACGTAGGTTTGTTGTTCAGTTTTGTTAGGTACTCTGATTTTAGTTAGTTCTACTTAACTTCCATATTGTCTCAGAAAAGGAATTAACAGGAGATTCCAATGTTCAGTCCAAATATATATTTACTGCAGCTTGCTGTGTATAAACATTTGTCTTTTCATATGTGTGTCAATGAAGCTATCTGTTGCTTTTATCTGTTATCACTGCTACGCTAACTGTGAGATGCAACTTTATACATTTTTCAAATTGGATTCAACTGTGCTTTCCTGATGTTGCTACAGAATTAAATCTCAGTCATCATGTAGTATAATGCAGAGGGTTTTTTTTAACATTTGAAAGGCAAATTATATATAAACGCCATTGTAGCTTTTCTTGAGCGTAGGATTTCTTCTTTTGTACCAGGAAATGACAGAGCATATTAACAGATCCCAGAGGGTAAACGTTTGCTCTCATCGGCAGTGGCCCATTTCTTACTGCTTGTTTGGCACAAAGCAGTTGTAAGCATGGTTACTGTGGAAGAAGACTAATCTGTCCATGCAGTGCAACTTTTGTAAAGGAAATGGAAAGGTCACTACAGCTTAAAGGGGGTGTTTTACCTAGCAGCAAAGAATTACAGCAGGGAACCAAATGGGCAAACCACAAAAATTGAGAGATAAAATGTGGTCAAAAGTAAGAAGTCATAAGAAGAAGAAGGTGTATTTTTAATTTCACAGTAAATAGCTACCAGTATATATTTTGTTAGTAACTGTATAGTTCCACATATTGTAATAACAGCATCCCAGATACTCTGATGCATTATGCAAGGGATTAATGAGATTAATGAGATGAGATTCAGTGTATCTTTCTGATGGTTCATTGGATTTTACTGATTTGCGTAAATAAGATGCTAGAAATAATAACGTTTAAACAGCATTTTCTGTCTATATACATTCACACACACATAAGTGTATTTATAACAATCCTCAATTTTTTAGAATTAAAATACGGTTTGGGGTTAGCATTAATGAATTTTTGGCTCTATTGAAACTTTCGTTATATTCTAAAATTGCTTGGTAGAATTTTTTTGATAACATTTTATTAGTTTTATCAAAATATAAAATACAGAAATACAAAGAAAAATGAAAATAATGAGCACACGCTTAAAAAATCTTGATACGAACTTCTGAATTACTGAATACTTTGTTGATGTTGGTTTGTTCATGAACCTATGCAGATTGCTTTGAAGATTGAGTACATGTTACAGATGTGCTGATTCTTTTCTTTCATTCTTCTCCTTTTACGTGCATGAATCTTTGCTTCGCTATTTGCTTTATTCATAATTAGAATGGTCTCAATATAACAGCCATAATTAAGGATAGTTCAAATCTAAGCCCAATTCAAGAAATCCATTATAAGTTTGGAAACATATTTTTGTCTACTTAAACTATGAGCATATTATAGACTTTTTTGGTGAGTTAGAATCAGTTTTCTTCATCTCCAGATTCTTATTTTTTTTATAACTGCTGTTTAATTATTCCATAGCTCCCCAATAATAAGAAAACAACCAAGTTTAACAAAAGGTTTTGCCTTAGTTTCTTTTTATGTTTTAACTCTGGTTTTTGTTCGTCACTCCCCAAATGAAGTTAGATTTGACATTGTTTATCCATATCTAGTTTCAAGTAGAAAATTAGTGTCCTGAATTGGATGTAATCAATAGGCTCCCAGGAAGCAATTCCATGTTACACGTCTGAATTCCCTTCCCAATTGTTTGATCTGTTATCCAGTGGAATATATTGCCACATGAATGTGGTGGTTTTGCCTTTGCTAAAAGGCCTTTAAACAAAGGGTAAATGGTCATTGAAAATTATCCAGTGGTCCTTTCGTTGAAGGGAATTGGATTAGATAACTTCTATGGTCCTTCCAATCCTATGACCTTTTCTTCACGTATTGCTCATTTCTTTTGCTATATTCCATTTTGTACACCTTTGTGATATGCAAAGAAAATGACTGCAGCTGTCTCTTTTCTTTCTTTTTAATAGTTTTTCTGGACTGAAATATTTAGTCAATAGGGAGGGTCCTACAACTGTTTAGAATTATTGTTTAGGTGGTTTTTGTTTTTTGCAGTCATCCTGCTTCTGATGAACGTGGATAAAAAAAAGGATTTAGCCACAATTTATTTTCTTACCCATTTGAATCTTATTAGCTGAAAATCAAGCATTTACTCTTGGAATTAGAACTATTTCCTTCCCTCCTTGTTTGATTATGCCTAACATCTTTTTCCACATTCATTATAACTTCATTACAGATGCTCATTACGAGAGTTGTGTAGTGCTTCCTGGCATGTGGAGGTATAAACCTAGCACCTATCTAGAAGCCAAAGGAGCTGTGTCTTTTTCCAAAAACTGCCTACTCCTCAGAAAAAACATATTTTGTTTAGGAGTGCTAATAGGTACTATATACTTACCACTAGATATTCTGAAATGTCTTGATTTAAATTAAAAAAAAAAAAGTACAGGTATTCAGCGTTGAAATGAGGGGTCCTTGGTGCTCTCTGAGCTTGCTTTTTTCTTGCTGACGTTTCATTACCCTAACTAGGTAACATCATCAGTGCTAGTAAGGAGTGCTGTTTACTGTCAGTTTATATTCTAGTGGCTTGCTTTTCAGTGTGGGTCGGGACGTTTTTCGGTTGGGCTGTTTACTGATGGTCCTTTGGCAGTTTCTTCATTGGGGTATTGCTTACTTGACTGTTGGTCTGAATTCAGTTTGAATTAAATTGAAATCTGAATTCAGATTTCAGTTTGTTTTCAATTGAATTGTACTCCTTATAAATTACCGGTAATCCTAAAATTACGATTACAATTAAGCCCAAAATCTGGCTTCCCCATTGAGTTTGTTGGTCAGAAAGTCACAAAAGTTGACCGCATGACCTCAGGACTCTACAACCGTCATAAATACGAACCAGTTGCCCACCATTCAAATTTTGATCATGTGACCCTGGAGAATGCTGCAATGGTCATAAGTGTGAAAAATGGTCATAAGTTACTTTTTTCAGTAACTTCGAACGGTTGCTAAAGATGTGCAGTTTCCTTTTGGAAGGCATCCACTTATTTGCTTATTTGCGTGGAGGATAGACACTGCAAACAGTATTGTTTTTATTTTGTTCTCCACTTACTCAACCCACATGTTTGATATGGAACTGCCAAGTTCATAATATTGGCATTTTCTGAGGAGGAATGGGTGTTTAGTTTGCTGGACTTTTGGTATTACTTTAATTGCAAGACTGGGGGCTACCATCCACTGGCAATCAAGCTTGATAGTAAAAATGGAATTTAAAAAAATGTTTAAAGTGAATTAGAAGGAACTTTTATGGAAAAAAAAGGTCAGTATCACACAGCGGTCCCCAACCTTTGCAGCTTGGTGGCCCAGATGAGGGGAGGGGAACCGGGCCGTGTGAGCCGCTTTGAGTGCATGTGCACGTACGCCGGCCTGCCGCTTACACGTGTTGAGCTGCACATGTGCACCAGCCCACTGCTTCTGGGGCCCAGTTACAAACAGGCCACAGACTGGTAGTGGGCCATGGCCTGGGGGTTGGGGACCCCTAGTATAAGTGATCAAACCAAATATCCATTTAGTTAAGAAGACCACAGTAATGCCTGGCAAGATATTTGTTACAAATAACTACATATAGTCCTCGACTTAGGGCCAAAATTGACCCCAACATTTCTGTTGTTCAATGAGACGTTTGTTGAGTGAATTTTGCCCCATTTTACGACCTTCCTTGCCACAGTTGTTAAATGAATCACCGCTGTTGATAAGTTAGTAACCCGGTTGTTAAGGGATTCCGGCTTCTCCATTGACTTCGCTTGTCAGCAGGTTGCAAAAAGTGATCACATGACCCTGGGACACTGCGACGGCCATAAGTATGAGCTATTTGTCAAGTATCTGAATTTTGATCACATGATCATGGCTATTCTACAAAGGTTGTAACTGTGAAAAAGTCACTTTTTTCAGTGTCGTAACTTTGAACAGTCACTAAATGAACTGTTGTAAGTCGAGGAGTATCTGTATTGTTATAGGACTGCTTCTTAGGCCCCAAATACTCAGATTCCAGATACAAGGGGAAACAGGATGGAGAAATAATCAACATGTTATTGAGAATGACTTGTAAAATGTATACTAACCTCTTTTTATTCTAGCTAATGCTGAGCTAGATGGAAAAAATATTGTTCTTATATATGAAATGGTAGTAGAACAAATTGCCTCTAGATTGCTTAACTCTGCTGTACTTGAAGGTTCTGGTTAATTTTAACCCTGTTTAGCGTATAGGGCAGTGATTTAAACCCCAATAATGACATCACTTTTTAATAAATGAGTTAATTAAGTGTTCATTAAAATGTTTACTTTGAATAAATAGCATATGTATTTATGCGTAAAATGAAGTACATAGAACAATGAGAAATTGTATTATTTTATAGATGACAGAACATATCATTTCCAAGCAGAGGATGAACAGGACTGTCAAATGTAAGTTGCATTAATGTTATAGTATAGGTAGTCCTCATTTAGTGATCACAGCTGGGACTTGTAAGTCATTCATTAAATGAAGCTGTCACTAACTGAAACTGATCTCATTTCATAGATATATCCAGCTTTTATAGCGAACATATTTCCTATTTCTCAGTTTCTTTTCATGTGATTTCTAATCCATCCCTAGAAAATTGACTTGAAAGGAATTTGTCGACTCTCAGTTATTTTTTGGTTAGCCTAACCTCAACCTTTTGAAAGTCGTCTGTCTTTATTTAAATTTAATTCTGTGTGGATGCTAGGAAACTGTCAGTTCCATTTCTCACCATAATATATGTTTTTATTTTTCAAGTTGGATATCTGTACTGCAGAATAGTAAAGAAGAAGCTTTAAATAATGCCTTCAAAGGTGATGATAACACGGGAGAAAACAACATTGTCCAAGAACTGACAAAAGAAATAATATCTGATGTGCAAAGAATGCCTGGAAATGACATGTGTTGTGACTGTGGCGCACAAGGTGACTTTAAAATCTCATAAAATTACTGTCTTTTCCCTTCTTCTGCCTAAGCAGGAAACAGCGGTGAAAACAAGGCCTGAATCCCCAGTATGCAGCTCAAGGACATATAAACAAACAAATACTGTAGGATGAAATAGCTTTCTGAAAACCCGCAAGACAAGGGCAAAGAAGAGTGTTTTAAGGAAACAAAGGAATACTTAGGAAAAATTATATAAGCTTTTGGGCACTTTAATTAAAATTAAGCTTAAGAATCAGGCAGGAGGGGGCAGATTTGATGGTTCCTGTTATAAAGGAAAAGCTATCAGTTATAATAGTGTCAAAAAAGTATCATTCAGGAAAACTAACTATAAATAGGCCCTGTGTTGGTATTTAGCTTCTTTGTATTTATAAAAGTAAAGGTTCCCCTCCCACACATGTGCTAGTCGTTCCCGACTCTAGGGGGCGGTGCTCATCTCCATTTCAAAGCAGAAGAACCAGCGCTGTCCGAAGATGTCTCCGTGGTCATGTGGCTGGCATGACTAAACACCAAAGGTGCACGGAACGCTATTACCTTCCCACCAAAGGTGGTCCCTATTTTTCTACTTGCATTTTTTACGTGTTTTTGAATTGCTAGATTGGCAGAAGCTGGGACAAGTAACGGGAGCTCATGTTACGCGGCACAAGGGATTTGAACCGCTGAACTGCCAACCTTTCGGATCAACAAGCTCAGCGTCTTAGCCACTGAGCCACTGCGTCCCTCTTTGTATTTATATACAGTATAAATTCAAGTACTTCGTGATGAAATAGCCCTTACAGAATTTTCATTTCTATGAATAAAATAGTCTAATTGTTGCCAGTAGAACCGAGTTAGAAGTCTATTGAATAGATGGTTTCAGTACCCTGTCCAATGGTGGAGTCATTGCTGTTATTATCTTTTTATCTTCTAGATCCAACCTGGCTGTCAACAAATTTGGGCATTTTGACTTGCATTGAATGTTCAGGAATACATCGAGAACTTGGTGTCCACTATTCCAGAATGCAGTCACTTACATTAGATGTGCTGGGTACATCTGAATTGCTGGTAAATTAAAAGTATTTCTATCTACAAAAAAAAAACACCTCTGACTGTCAGCATAAGTGTGTCTTCTATTTTTGTAGGCTTCATCCCATAGCAACCGTCTATCAGTGAGGAAAACATACTAAACATACTGGTTTTCCCTCCTTATAAATCCACTGAATTTCTATAGCTACAAAAGGCTCAAAGAACTGGGAAGAAGAAAAATCCCATTTACACATATATTGAAAAACCCTTCAGCTTATTTGAGATTTAGTCCATATATTTAAATATTATCTTAAAATGTCTGTATTACATTAAAATAAACATATTTCAGTAAAATGTCATTTTAACAGATAATTGGAGAAAGGGAACATCCATACCTCACAAAAATCTGGTACAGGAAAATGGACTTTCATCTTTGCAGTAATAGAGTTTATATTTGTGTAGTGATATTATTATGCAAATGATGTCAGTTGCAAAGGAACCTGGTCCATTATGTATAAAAGTAATTGTACTGAGGTCTAGAAAACTGAAATTCCACTATATAGCAATGTTATTTTCAAATAAACCTGCAGATGTAATACTGGGCTTTTGTTCAATCTACTTTATTTGATTGAAATGTTAAAAAAATCTGTGCCTGTAAAGCAAAATTTACAGATGTAGAATTCAAATGTTCAGGGTTTTTGATGCCTCAAATTGAAGGTATTGGGTTTAAGTAGCCACTAGGTTCATTTACATGATTTGTTGACATTTATCTTAATAGCTTGCTAAGAATATCGGGAATGCAGGATTTAATGAGATTATGGAATTTTGTCTGCCAGCAGATGAACTAGTCAAACCCAATCCAAGTAGTGATATGTAAGTATGAAAGATGCAATGTTCAGAGTGATGCCTGGGTTGGTTCTGGTGTAATGTGTGAATGGAGTTAATACGAGTTTTGACTTAGTGATTGAAGGGCAATCTCTTAAAAGAGATTGATTCTTCTGGCTCTACTGGATCTTAAAAGCTAAAAGAGAAAATTGGCCGTTTTCAGATATTTAAGAGGTTCTGTTGATGTCTTAAGTCATACAGAGATGAATTAAGAATTAGACCACTTGATGTTAGTCCAGCTGCCTTCAGGCCTAGCCCCCATTTGCAATCTGAACACACAAAACTATTTTGTTTTTAAGGTAAACCTTTTGAATCCTGTGCAATTTCTATAATTATTTACTACGGTAGTTATCACATCTACCGGTAGTAATAGCTGTTGGTAACTGATATAAATCAAAGAAAATAATAAGCTCTTCCCCAAGACAGTATGCGAGATATTAAAATAGGGATTAAGCTGTAGTATGAAAACTAATTTGGAAATAAGATTCTGTTAATTGCTGAACAATTCTGATGTGTCAATGACAGGGGGATGGTGGGAGTTTTTTCCCCTCTAGGAATCTACAAATGGTCACCTGGCAGTCTTAAAATCACTGTCGTCCATTTTTTTCTGACAGAATTACCTTTTCCACTTTGCAGGCAAAGTTTCTTCAAAGTCTGAGCATTATTATTGTAGTGTCTTCAGCATCCCTTCCACGTTCAAAATCAGTTTTGGAGAGTTGAGGGGCTTTCTACAGCAGATTTTGGACACATGGGAAACTTTCGGGCAGTGGTTTTCAGACTTTGCAATTTCAAGATGTGTGGATTTCAGCTCCCAAAATTCCCTTGCTAGCACGCAACCATGACAATTCTGAATTTGTAGCAGATTTTCTGTTAATTCCATATTAACAGTAAACTGTTAAACTTCCAATACTTCACAGACATCAGGTAAAAAAGAGCATTAGAGAAATGTTTTTTTCCTAAATTCAATCTAGAAATCTCCCTTGAATAATTTAGGGAACATATCTGTTGAATCTGTTGATCGTATCGGTTGTTTCAAGTAGCTGGGGAAATGAAGAACACTTAGAGGCATTTATATCCACATATTTGGATCATTGTTTTTCAATGGATAAATCAATGCTCACAACTGCAACACATTCACAGATGTGTCAGAGGAGGGAAATGTCATTATAATGCTGCAAATAAAAGCCATGACGTTTACGAGCCATTTTTTTAAAAATTAAGAGTTAGGAATGTCGTTATATATTTTGGAGAACAAGTATTTCAGCTGTTCATTGTGCACTATTTTACAGAGTATGCCATATCTCATTTCAGGATTGCTAGAAAAGATTATATTAATGCCAAATATATTGAAAGAAAATATGCAAGGAAGAAATACGCTGACAATGTGACTAAGCTACAAAACCTTTGTGAAGCAGTCAGAGCAAGAGACATTTTTGGGCTCGTTCAAGTGTATGCTGACGGGGTGGATCTAACCGAGAAAATTCCATTAGCAAATGGTCATGTATGTATAGAAACCTTTTGTTAATCAAGTTTTGAACACAAATGCTCTTATTTGTAGAAATTAGATCAGAAGAAGCAAAGAAGTAATGGATGGAAACTAATCAAGGAGAGAACCAACTTAGAACTAAAGAGAAATTTCCTGACAGTTGGAATAATTAATCAGTGGAATGACTTGCATCCAGAAGTTGTGGATGCTCCAACATTGGAAGGTTTTAAGAAGAGATGGGACAACCATTTGTCTGAAACGATACAGGGTTTACTGGCTGAGCAGGGGTTGCACTAGATGACCTCCAAGGTCCCTTTCAACTCAGTTATTCTGTTATTGTGTTAGGTATTTCTAATTTTTGCAAACATACCAACTCACGGTCAGTCTTTCTGTGTTACTTTTAAAAAGAGTCAAAGAAAAAGTCCTTCCATTTGTTACTAAGCATTTAAAAAAACTATGAGAATTAGATAGCACTAGCACTAAGACTTACTGTATAGACTGCTTCACAGTACTTTACAGCAGCGGTGAAATGTAAAATTTCTCCTACCGGTTCTGTGGCCGTGGCTTGTGGGCGCGGCTTAGTGTGGTCACGTGACTGGGGGGATCAAAAGACAGAAACTCACTTTAACAATGTCCTACTGGAGCAAGGTTTGAGCTAGATGACCTCCAGGTCTCTTCCAACCCTGGATTATCTGCTGAAACTGCGTCTAGTGCCAGATTTGCAGTCCTTCCTTCCTCTCCTTTTTTCCTCCCTCCCCCCTCTCTCTTTCTTTCCACACACACACACCCCCGTTTTTTGCCTCCCCCCCCCCCGGGTGGTG
>JANHFT010006682.1:17049-28440 GCA_032467955.1 Pseudoxenodon macrops | reverse complement strand
CCCGTGGCCTCCACTGACCTTTCCTCATGAACTGGCTTTTCTGAAAATCCATAATCTCAGGAGGAACAAGTTTGCCATTCACCATGATGTTCTCTTTCATGGCAGCAAAGCTGCAGTGCTCCAGGATGCACTCGGCCTGGTCTGGCTGAACCGGCTGGCCCAGGAAGGCGCTCAGCCGCTCCACACTGTGCTTCAGGTCCTGGCAGGAGCAAAGGGTGACACGGAGGAGGAGTTGGAGGAGGCAAAGCGGAGGATGAAAGGAAGGAACCAAGCAGGCTCTCCATCCGCCACCAGAAGGGCAGGAAAGACCAGGAGTCCCGTTTTATCCAGGGGGGAGATGGCCAAGATGAGCAAGGCACCAATGCTGGCTGAGAGGGGGAGCCGGTGGGACCCAGCCCGAAGGGAGCCCATCCGCTGACTCCTCAGGGGGCCAAGGGGGCCCCTGCCTGCCCAGCCCCAAGGCAAGCGCTCCGCTGCTGAACCCTCTTGCAGAAAAGGACCTGTGGGCTGGGAACCATGGGGATTGTGTTCCACCACATCAGGAGAGAATATTCTGTCACCATCCTAGAGCCTCGAAGGACAAAATGCTGGATATTAGCCAGCAATTCTCATTATTTTCACAGCTGGTCAGGCTAGCTAGGAATTGGGAGTTTAGGAGCATTGGAAGGGCCACGCTTGCACATAAACCAGAAAAGGTAAAAATAAACGTATCTACCTATATATGGACCTCAGCTGCCAAACAAAAAATATATATAATCTATCTGACCTTCGGGCCATTTGCTTTCCTCTCCATGCAGGGCTAAATCCAGTCATAACAGAGCAGGCCTCTTTTGCTCATCTGCTGCCCATTCCCAGATCTCTCTCTCTCTCTCTCTCTCTCTCTCTCCTGTCCTTCCCCCAGCCTGACGCCTGGAGCTTTTGCTGGCTGTGCTGGAGGGATGGAAGGGAAGGGAAGGGAAGGGAAGGCTGGGCAGGGGGCTCCTTCCTTCAGCGCTTGCCTCACCAGACGGCCTGGATCAGGCTCTCTAACCTTTGTTCCCATTCACACGACCCTCTTCCTGTCAACAGGCCAGCATTTGAAACCACCACCCTGTTTCAAAATAAGCTGGTCTCCTTCCCTGCCACGGCTGGCGCCCGTCTGTGGGCAAACTCACTTGATGGAGCTCCTCGTAGGTGATGCAGAAGAGGCCCAGCTCTTCTGGGCAGCCGAGCCAGCCTTTCACGTGCTCAAACCAGGATCCGTAGTGCACTGTTCCAAAGCAGAGAGAAGACCAGGATCAGGGGGGAAAGAAGCCGCTCGGCCTCCTGGCAACTAACAAGGAGCCGCGTCCTTTGCTGGCATTTCAGCCTCCTGGCTTCCCTTCTGAAGAAAGTCAAGTCACAAAATGTTCTGCCTCCCAGCCTGACGCCGAAGGCAGGCGGGGCGATGGGCTGACTGGGTGGGAGAAGGACCGCCGGCAGAGTCCCGGCAAAGCAGCCTCTCTCCCTGACGTTCCCCCCAGGGCCCCCCAGGTGTGTTTTGGCATCTGCCCTGCTAGGAAAGAAGTCGCCAGGTGGAGGAATCGCCCGTCTCTCCCCTAGGAAATTGCCAGCTCTACCGCGGGGTGCTTTTAAGAGCAGTTCCTGGCGCCCCGGCCTGCTGGGTCTTGGGCAGGGTCCTGGAAGAGACCCCGGGTCTTGGGCAGCCGTTAAACCCTGCTGGAATGAAGGCTGCGATGGGCTGGAAGGGAAGATGAGCCCACTGCCCTCCAGGGTGGGATCCAGCACAGGAACCTCCAGAAAAAACATCCTCCGCCTCCTGGGAAGCCTCGGTGCACATTCAAGAGCAGAAATGTTTTAATTCAGCTCCAGATACGCCTGAAGGATGGAAAAGGGACCGTCCCAATTTTAAAAAAGAAAATCCAACCCGATAAGGACGAAAGCAGCCGTGTCGATGCCGCCTGATGCAATATTCTCCATCTCCAGCCTGCCTGGAAACACCCACCTGATGCCCTCTGGACACCTGGAACCGCAATCCCCAGAATTCCCAGCCCCCGGGAGCAGAGCTCTCCTGCACCACATCTGGAGATCATCAGACTGGGGGAGGCTCCTAGCTGTCTCCGGAAACAGCGGCCTCCACTGGCGGAACCACTTCTGGCTCCTGGGACTAATTGGAAACAGTCGCTACCAAAGCAGTCCGGGCGCTTGAATCCGGGGGGGGGGCTTTGGGGCTTCCTTCCTACACTGGCTGAGGGATTCTGGGAGTTGAAGTCCACAGGTTTTAGAGGTGCCAAGTTCAGAGACCCCGGCTTAAAGCTAAAACACCACCCTCACCTTGTTAAAACAAAGGCACAACCCGGATGCCCCCAAATTTGCAGTTACAATACAAAATGCAGAAGGGAAGCAGACTGCGAGAGCCCTAAAGACAGTTGGACGCCCACAAAGGAGCTGGCAGTGAAACTGGAGACTGGTGGCTGGAACAACCCCTCAGTTCTACCACTTCCTCGCCTGAACTTTGCAGCTGCTTTTGGAGCATACTGGCATAGGCCACCCCATGTTGCCGGGCAGATCCTTGGAGCCCTTCCACCTACCGGTGCCAGCCATGAAATCATGAAGGAAGCCTTCAAAGGAGGCTGGATCAGGGAAGAACTTGGCCATTCTCTGGAAATGGTAGTAGGACACAGCAACATCTTTTGGGTTCCTGGCCACATAAATCACCTGCAGCAGCAAAGAATGGACAAGTTGATCCCCCCACAGGACTTCCTGTTTTGGCCACCTGCCACCCCAACCTTGGGTCTTCTCCGGCTGCAGTTTCCTTGACTAGCTTCACAAGAGACAGCATGGCTGCACGCATGACATACTATGCTGAATATGCCACCTTAAGCCCCTCTGGACGCCCCCTGGGGGGCCCAGGGTAGCCCCACCTGAACCCACGGAGTCTCCCCGGAGACGCACCTTGGGCTTAGCTTTCTCCAGGGCAGGTGCCAGGACTGGCTGGGGCAGGTGGGTGGTGAGGAGGCGAGGAGACCCGATGTGCTGAAGTTGCTCTTGGAAATAGCTGTGCTCCAACCAGGGAGCTCTGGCCCAGTTGGGAAGGGTCTTGATGGGCTCGAGGTTGCCGTTGCTGCGGATCAAGGTCAGGATTTCTTGCATCCAGGTGGTGCCTGGAGGGCAGGAGGAGAAGACTGGCTGGTCATGATGACCGGTGGGATTGCAGGCCTTTTGGCCTCAAGAGGTTCTCCTGGGGGGGGGAAGACCCCTTGCGCAGACAAGAAAGAGGTGGGGCACCTGCACCCGCTCAGTCAGAAAACTATTCAGAGAAGAGGAGCAGAAATGAGCTCGTGGGGTTCAACGGACAGCTGGCTGAGCTCTACCAACCTTTCAGCTACCTGCAGTGAAGCGCTCAGTTAATTGTCTGATTTACTGATAGTCCATTAAACATAAACAATGGATAGACATGCAGGCAGATCAGAGCTCACCTCTTGGGCAGAACCAGTTGTGCCAGCATACCTGTCCACTGACTCAAGGGCTGGAAGGAAGCCCATTTATGCAGCTAGGAGAAAGACCCCATTCTCTCCTTCCCTCCTCCAGAATCATGCATAAAGGAGGCAAGGGTGCTGGGTGCAGCTTGGCTGCAGGGCCGGGAGAGGAGCCTCTAGTGCGCTCCAGAGTCCTGGGGACGAGGAAAGGAGGACGGCTCCATTTTCTCTTTGCCACGTCCTCTTTCTTCGCAATGCCCCAGAGGCCTCCAGCCACAGGCCCTGCCTATGTTCCATGAGGGGCTGGGTGGGATTCAGGGATCCAATGGCAAAAACTACCTGAAAGGAACGTGGCGACTGACACGGATTCTCTCGGTTGGTGGGGAGGATTTGTAGGCAAAGGTCTGGTTGATGACCTGGGGCCCTTCACAGCTTCTTGGTGGGAGGAGAGGGCCGAATCTGGGCAACAGTTCAGGGGTCAGTCAATGATTAACTCTCCCACTACCTCTGAATATTTCAAAGCCCATCGTTTCCCTTGGAGCCAAGACCAAACACTGATGGTTTCAGAGGCCAGATAAGACCGTCCCACCATCACCTGTCTCATTGTTCCTCTTTCAAACAGCAGCCCACTATCTAGCGAAATAGGTGGCCGGTTTCCACGCTCAAACCACTCAGGCAGCCACAAAGTTCTAATTAAGGGTTACTTGAAATGCCACGTTGCCTGTTGCAAGACTGGTGTGATATGCACAAAAGCGAGGAGGTTACGAAAGGGAGGAAAGGCTGGTGAAGATGGCAAAATTAGCTTGCTTGACTAGAGAACAATCACTGATCGGTGACTACAAACCCCAATAGAGCTTTTGCTGACAAAAGAGACCACGGAGAGGAAGATTGGAAATCGCTTCTCTGTCAACTTTCTTTTCCTTTTCTATTTTTCCCCCCTACTTTCTTTCTGCCCTATTTATTATTTTTCTTAATTTTCTTCTCCGGCTATTACTTTCTTTAATAAATTCTAATAGAGCCCATGAAAGAAATGCCACTGTCAGTAGAATATGCCTTGCTGCAAAGGTGCTTTTTCTCAATTGTTCTAAGAGGAGTTTGAGTTTCCTCTGAGGGCATCGGATGAGCAACACCAGAGACAGCAGCCTCTGCAGAGGGAGGGGGAGGGGGGGCAAGCAGAGTTTTTATGAATGAGATATCCCATGCCTCCCCCACCCCCAGGGAAAAGGGCTCTTCAGACCCACAGAGGGAGGAATAAGAGCCCACCTGAAGAGGCCTGGAGCAGAAGGGACTGTCCCGCCTGAGCCATCCCAACCAGCTTCAAAAGGCCTCCAACACCTTTAGAAGAGGCTCCCTTTTGCACTCTGAGTAAACAGACTTAGCTACTTAATCTCACAGCCGGATTTGGTTTTGCACAGAGAGTTTGCCTGGCAAAGGAAGAACCGCTTCCATCCTCCTCTCCTAGCACGGGTCCACCACACCCTTTACCTGACTTGGGGTAAGTGACGAGGAGGACATCCGTGTCCTGGAACTGAAAGTTGCTGGCAAAGTGGAGGGAGCTCTCGGTGTGGAGGTGTCCCGGCAGCCGTATGTTGGCAAAGACCTCGGTCACATCCAACCGAGCCATGGCGCTGGCTGCAGCCGGGAGGCCTCTCTGCTCTCCTGCAGCCAAAGAACCTCCCTCTTCGCCTGCTCAGCCCAGCGGTGGGAGGTATCCTCCCAAAAACCTCCGAGCTTTTCTAACCAAAAACATCCTTCCTGAAGGCAGAAGTGCTGTTAGCAGCCGCCGCAGGTGGATCCAGGAGGACAGCTTTCTTTACCCCTGGAAACAGCACAAGTCCTTCCGTACTACTGGAAATAAAACCAGAACAAATTAATCAATAATTTCGTGAGTCTGGTTGGGTCTTTCCAAATCTTCTTGATCTTTCAGCCAAACTGGATGATTTGCAATATGCTGTCCTTCTGTTTTCATGGCTAATTGTTTTATTTCAAATCCTTAAAAAAAATAAATCTAGATGGCAGGACAAAGAATAGGCTATTCATGGAGATGCCAGCAATTTGACCAAGCAGCTATGCACATCTGGTCTGGTTTTGTGAATAGGAATACAAGTAGCAAATCTTAACCTTCATTTAAAAAAATAAATCATTTGGAGCGAGCGCAGCACTATTGGCTTATGAGCAGAGAAACTGGGCCAGAAAGAGAAAAAGGGTTGGACATTATATTCACAACTGTACTTGTGGGGGGAAGCACAACGGTATAACGTGTGGGGAAAAGCTTCCTGTGGGTTGCTGGTGTTTTTTGATGCAAGAATGGAAAAACCTGATCGGTTTGTTATGAGAGTTGACCTGCTTAAGAAGTTGTTAAGGAACTCTTAAAGCGAAAGAATAATTTAACATGTGTGACTATGTGCAAGGCAACTTAAAAAGCGCAACGGATTGAAGTCTCTCCTTCAGGAACTCTGCAGACTCCCAAATGCCAACCTTGTTTCTTCTTAATTTCCAGATCAGCCCTCACAGTCTGTCTGGAGAAGAAAACCAAGGGTCACATTTATGCACCCAAAAATTCAACTCCAGTGCTTGATGTCCCGTCCTCCCTTCCACTCCCCACCCACCTCCAGGTTTTCCCCCCAGCTTTCCCAGCTGCACAAATAAAGGGGCGGGCAGGAAAAAATGTCCCAAAGTAAGTCTAGACTCCCTTCCTTTCAAGGTAAGTTCCTTTTATGTGGTTCTTACAGAGCACATTCCCTTCTTAGGGTGAGCTTTTGCATGGAAATCAATTTAAAAGCAAACAAAGTCATAACAAATTAGGTCATTAATCATAGTTAGATGGACATATTGCCCCCCCTTCTCATCTGAAATTCAACAGGAGCTTAGAAAGCCCTTATGATTAACTTGATCCCTGCTTATCTCTTTCCTAAGCCTCTTGTCTCTCGGTTTCTAATTATCTTGCTCAGTAGCAGGCAGAATTAATCAGTGAACCATCCTGGCTGTCTCTACGCCCCCCCCCCCCCAATTCCATCTACACATCTCCTTCCCATGGAGGATCTACTATGGGTCACCTCCTCGTAACTCCACACTACAAGGTCTCTTGTTACCCTCCGTCTCCCCCCCCAATTAGCTGCGCTGAGCTGCTGAATCAAATCTGGGGAATAGCAGGGCTGAAGTCCAGCTAAGTGGGCTGCCTCATCCCAGCGGGGTCCTAGTGCCCACTGCTGCAAGCTCCTCCACCAAAGGGGAGATTCTTGGGGTACTCACCCTTTCAAGGCTTTCAAAGGAAACGCGGCTCAGGCTCAGGCCATGAACAGCTGCAATTTCTCCATGTGTGACTGGCAACCTTGGCACGACCAAGTGGAGCTGATGACGCCATGAACCACGGCCCATCCTGAACCGAGGGAGCAGCCTTTCCCCCTGACCCAGAGCAAGGTTGGGTAAAAGCAGGCCTGGATCTGGAGAGAGCCAGTCTCTGCACAAGGCTGCTTTTCACCCTGGGGTCTGCTGCTCCTCTGCTTGGATGAAAGCAAAGCCCCCCAGCCAATAAAGACCCGCCGTCTGGTTCTCATGTGTAGCCTGGAAAGGCTCCCAGGAAGAGCCACCTGGGCTGCTTTCTCCCCCCCACACACACGCTGCCTCCTTCCGATGTCCCCAAGGGGCCCCTTCCGAGGGAGGAGGAGGCCCCGGGGACTAGGAGCTCCTCAGAACTGGACCTGGAGAGTTCAGGGCCAAACAGCTTCCTGGCCAGGGGGGGCTGCTCGGCACTGCAGGAGGGGTGTCTTTCCCCTGGGGTCAAAGGGGAACAGATGTTCTAGGAAGGGAATTGCGGCTGCCCAGACTCTCTGCGCTCATCCCTCCCAGAGGGACCCTCCTCACGTTTTCCTCACTCCGCTCCAAAGGGCAGGATGAGCTCAGCTGCCTGAGCTCTTCTCTGGCTCCTCCCAAGTCACACTCACCCCCAGGATCTGCCACACGATGGGTGGATCCCACTCGGGGCACTCCCCATGTCCTTACCACTCCATTTGCCTCTGAGGATCCCTGGGAGGAAACACTGGAGGAGATCTCTGCTGCTGGTCCAGATCCCCTTCGCCCCAGGATGCTGCTGGTGCCTTACCTCCTGCTTGCTTGGTTCTCTGTCTGCTTCGCAGATGTCCATCAGCTGGAAGCAGTCAGAATAATGAATGCCACACCTGTGGTGGACGGGTAAGATCACAGCCTTCCTTTCCCTGCCGTGGGTTGGTGGGGCAAAGCCCCGTCTTGGAAGAGGCCAGGATCATCCTTTGCCCTCCAGGGCCTCCTGCTGGCATCCAGCTTTCCACTGGGCTGGCTGGCTAGCGCAATGCCATGCAAATTCCAATGGGGCTGACACACTCCACATCCATGAGACGCCGTTAAAATGTAAGTGCGACATGGCTTGGATGCTTTCCAGGGAACAGAATCTGTAGAGTCAGCTAGGAGGAAGTTTTCCATCAAGGCTTCCTGAGAAGAAAAACTTTTTAGGAGTCGCTAAATGGTGAAGTGCTGAGGGGGAGAAAGGGGTGGACGAGTCCTTGTATGGGGTGAAAAAAAAGCTGGTGACGTAGAATTGCACAAGAGTCTCCACAAAGTAGGGAATGAACAATAAACTGTCAAATGTCGTTCAATGGAAATAAAGGAAATGGATTTGGTAGCAAAAGGCTGAACTCGGAGGGGCCAGCAGGGAAGGAGACCCTGAGAGCTGAGCTCTATCCTTGGGCAAGCGGGTGGCAAATGAAGGTGTGTCACCTGTAAGAAGGCAGGTTGTTTGGTAAGGTTCACGTGCAGCAGAATCAGAGAGGAAATTCCCGCTGTCCTAATGTGCAGGGTGTGACTTTCCTGAAGCAGCTTCCTGGATTTGGTCATCTGAGAAAGGCTTCGGAGAAAAGGAGGTGGCAGGAGAGGCAGCCAAATTAGCTAAGGGCTGGGCAGCATTTTGAAGGGAAGGGAGGGGAAGGTTTCAGGGTTAGGTTCTCTTAGGAGTAAAGTGAGTTGTGCAAGTGTGTATCCCACTAAGCGAAGGGTGGAGATGGAGAAAGGCGTGAGATCTTTCTTTCTCAAAACTGAAGAAGGATTCAGAGCGATGCAGGGGAAGAGGCTACAGCCCCCCCACCTCCATGCTGGCCTTGACCAAGGGGCCCTTTGCTCAGTGAATAATCAACCACCAGGTGATTGCCCTGGGGGGGGAGGGGGGTTTGGCCAACCGGACATAAAGGCTCTTACAACCCCTCCCCCTTGCCTGTCTCTTGAAGACCAGCATGGCTTCCAGGAGAAGAGGGTCCATCTCTGGGCACCAGGAAGCCAAACAGCTGTTCTGACTCCTTGTCCGGGATTCCTTCTGAACCTGGGAACAGCTGGGGGGTTGGGGAGGCACATTTTGGGAACTCCAGGCAGATTCCAGCCCTTTGGTGTTAACAAATGTAGCTGAGTAGTGGCTGGAGGATCTGGGACTTAGGACGGAAGATCACTTTCAGCTCAATACACAATAACATTCAAGATCAAAGCAACTTTTAAATAATAACAGACCTGGTCCTCCCTCTCTCTCTCTCTCTCTCTCTCTCTCTCTCTCTCTCTCTCTCTCTCTCTCTTAAAGAAAGCTTGCTGTGATGTGGAGTGCTATTTGTTTTGAATTATAGCTGAATTTGTTTCCTTCAGACATTGGAAAAAGAGGCAGTTTGCGGTTTGGTTGCTCTGCCATTTCCAGTTAAATGCAACTAAAGAACTGCATCTCTTAGTTAGAAGGCAAGAAGCCATTAACAGACAAAGTAACCTTTCATGGCCTGTTCAGTGCAGCTGTCAGAAGGACCAGAAGGAATCAGGCCTGTCAACCCAGCCAGGCTGCTGGCTGTCAGTTATTCACCGTTACAATGAGTGTAACTGTGGCTAAAGCTGGAGGCGGTTGGCACCTTAACCACCTTCCTTTTAAGTTTTACCTTATTTTATTCTTTCTTGCATCTGGCTCTTTTATTGGTTTATTGTATTTTTATATAGTTTTTAAGGGTTTATGTTTTAATTCTACACCACCCAGAGTCCCAAGTGAGATTTTGACAAATAAATAATAAATGTATGGATTTTCCTACTTGTTCTATGAATTGCTTTCTCTGATCAAAGCCAGCCAGAGTCTTAGTGTTACAAACAAGCCACTGATTTACAACAATTCAGCCCATCCTTTAATCTGATGTCAGGAAGGCTAACTGTTACCATCACAACCTTTGATCTCCAAGGACAATTGCCTTATCAATTAATCTGCTTTGATCAGCCTCTTGAACCATAACCCAGCATCTACCCACCATGATAAGATCTTATCTTTCGCTTTTGTAGTCACAACGATCTACCCTGGCAGTTGCTGACAAAATTCAACAACCAGCTATCTTTGAAGGCAGCCAATTTGCTTGAGCTGCAAGATACTCATACCAATATCCCGAAGCTGCGCCTGGGGCATGTAGGAGCACAGGTAAGAGATGAGCAAAAGGCCCCTGCAAGCCTCCCATACAATAAAATAGGAGAGATTAACTTCCCTACTGAAACATCCTATCATTCAGATGTTTGCTAAATTGCTAAAATTTGCTTATTTCAAGGTAAAGATCTCCAGCCCAGCTTATTTGTTTAGCCTTTTGGCTGCGTTTCAAATGTATGTGTGTTTTAAGACTCCTTCAGTGGGTCCAACCTCTGCTGCCTGCCGACTTCCTTCCTGTGGGAAACAGAGATCTGTCCTTTCCACTTGCACCCCAACCGTAGATCATCTGCTGATTCAGATGTGGCCTGAGATAAAACTCACACAGGAAGCGTAAAGCAGCAGCTTTAATGCACCTTTGCTTTCCTTCTGCAGTTCTGGGCAGCCTATGTGCCCTGCGACACCCAAAACAAGGACGCAGTAAAGCGGACTCTGGAGCAGATCGATGTCGTCCATCGGATGTGCCACCAATATCCAGATGTCTTCAAGTGTGTTACTGACAGCGCAGGTAAGCGCAGAGATGGTGCCGTGGCTGTTGCTTTCTGGCTGGCCAAGGAGGGGCCCAACCACGTGCCTCTTAGCACAGGGCACAGTACAAGCCAGAAAGGCACCAGGTGAGTCAGGGGCTGCTCCAGAGGATAAAATCCAAGCACTCCGGCTCAGCCTCAGGCCTATGGAGACCAGCAACTGACCCTCTGTGATAAGCTGTGTTGGAAGAAATGTCCTTCTGGGTTCAGTTCCAAGTGGGGGAAAAGGCACTGGAAACATGGAGGCTGCTTGGAAAGAAGGTTTATTGGTGGCCAGGACCCCACGGCTTGAGTTCCTGAACAGAAAAAAGGGCTGAAATGCTGAGAGTCAGAAGTGGGTTCCTGCTGGTTCTATCCGGTTCTACAGAACCGGTAGTAAATCTGCGATGACATCATAGAGCCAGTTCTGTCAGTGTCTCCGTGGACACTGCCATCTTGGATTTTGCTCCTGCACATGCGCAGAAGCTAATTTTTGATTGCCCCCCATGTGTCCTCGAGGCGCGACCCTGAGCGAACCAGCAGTCAGAAGATTCAGAACCCACCTCTGCTGAGAGTGCCTGGGTTTTATGCCCTCTGTTGGGCATTGCCTTTGAGCTTGTATTCTGATTAGTTATCAGACTCCCATGGGGCCATGCAGGGGCAACTCTGTAGGCTGTGTCTTGAGTTCAGGTTTGGCTGAGCCTTGCTGGGTGGTGATGTAATGAAAGGGCTTTGGGCAATTCCTAACATGGCTCTGTCTGAAGAAGGTAGATCTTTCTTATGCATAACAAAGGTGAGTTTCTGCTTCTCTTTTAGGGGAAATATTCTGCCTTTTTAGTATATCATAAAGTATTTAATTCCTCCAGCAGGGGGGTATGTGCTAACTTCCTTCACAAGCCTAGCAAGAGCCAGGAGAGGTTTGCAGTCTCCCAACAGCCTGATTGTCAGGGTGGGAGGCTTCCAAAGCAGC
>JANHFT010006681.1:54092-67498 GCA_032467955.1 Pseudoxenodon macrops | reverse complement strand
TGGAGAACCGGCAAATACCACCTCTGGCTGGCCCCAGAGTGAGGAGGGAATGGAGATTTTGCCGTATCCTTCCCCTGCCATGCCCACCAAGCCACGCCCACCAAGCCACGCCCACCGAACAGGTACTAAAAAAAAATTGGATTTCACCACTGAAGGAAGGTAGATAAGGGTACTGTTCAGCATGGGGAAACCATGGACAAGTAGACAGAGAAGAAAGAAAGAAAGAAAGTTGAGCAGCAGAAACTGAAAAGAAACATCACTAGCCCTGGCAACAGGCCTATTTGGGCAGGAGGTGGTGAGGAAGTCAGATCAGCTGCTCAGAAATTCAGTAAAATGCTGTTTTTTCTGGCAGCTTCTTGATACTAATAAGCTTGGAATTGTTACTTCAGCATGCTTTTCTTAAGAGATGCTTTCATGATATTTGGGCTATTCTATCATGTGTTCAATGTTTAAATACATGTTTAAATTCACATGCTTTAATGACAGGTGATTTATTCATGGGTCATTCTGGAATTGTCTCAGAATCAATCCTTTTTTTTTTTTAAAGGCCTATTTTTCCCCCTGTATGTTTCTTATAACTTGTAATATAGGCAAATGCATACTAGTTTTCCTGTTGATACTCTAAGTGTTTGAACTGCTAGGTAGCAAATAGATGAATAGGTACCACATGTAGAAAGGTTACAGTGTTCTGTGTTTCACTGTATGCTCTGTGCTGCTGTGGCATGATATCTTGTTGGCCACATGATCACAGAAAGGTCTCCAGACAATACTGGCTCCTTGGCTTAAGGAATGGAGATGAGCACCACCCATTAAAGTCTGCCACAATTAGTGGGGTAAAAGGACTGTAAGTATCATGATTCCTAGGTCATCCATCACTGAAGTAACATTGGAATGTATTCGAATGTAAAAGTGGCCAAAAGAAACATCTGAGAGCATTAATACAGCTAAAGGAGCCACAGTGGTGCAGTGGTTAGAATGCAGTACTGAAGGCTACTTCTGCTGACTGCTGGCTGCCTGCAATTTGAGAGTTCAAATCTCACCAGGCTCAAGGTTGACTCAGCCTTCCATCCTTCCGAGGTCAGTAAAATGAGGACCCAGATTGTTGGGGGCACTATGCTGACTCTGTAAACCACTTAGAGAGAGCTGTAAAGCACTGTGAAGCGGTATATAGGTCTAAGTGCTATTGCTAGTGCTACGCCAATGGATGGGATTTGCATCTGCAATGTGTGCAACCAACATCAATATACTACCTATATGCACAAGTCAGACTGTTCTTGCAAAAACACAAATAGAAATACACTTTTAATGCCTTATTTTCTTCAGTTAAAGAGAGAATTATGTGAGAGTGGATCAAAAAGCACTCCCCCCCATTAAATATAAACTATTTTTCAGCACTATTACAGAAGTGATGATATAACTTTATATTCTGTTTTTAAAGAGTGATCCTATCCAAGGTTAATTTAGAAATACACTTTTTTAAAAAGCAGTTTTTAATACACCCATATGGCTAGAAACATTACCACCAACCATCAGCAAACTTCTGCAAAAGTTTGCAATTGTCCTAACTACAACTACATCACCTGATGAATGAGGAAGACCACAGAAAGCAACTTTGTTAATGCCAATCTGGCTGCAACAAGCACAGCTATAAGCTATAAGTAGAAAGGAATTGTTTTTAGTCGTGAAGTTGTGTCCGACCCATCGTGACCCCATGGACAACGTTCCTCCAGGCCTTCCTGTCCTCTACCATCCCCCAGAATCCATTTAATCTCACAGGAAAGGAATTAACCAGTCTTAACCAGAGATAAAAACTTGGTACAAAAACTCCAGATCTTTTGGACCTAAACTCTCTTCAGCTCCAGCCAGCATGATTAAGAGCAAAAGATGTAGAAGTTACTGACCAATATGTTCCATTGCCTGGTATTATTTATTTAATTCTATGTACATTATGATTTAAATTTAATCTGTACACTTATATTTTACATACATACTGTATACATCAAATTTTGAGAGATCTGCCAAAAATAAGAATTTAGAAGAAACGTTTGATAAAAGATAGATAGATGAATTGATACAATGACATGTGCAGCCATACCTGATGCTTAATTCACTGTTTGCACCTTCATCTCGGTTTTTCTTCTTGTCATCGGCATTTTGTTAATTTCCTGTCATTTCCATTTTTCTTTATGTATCAGTTGAACAGTACGCTTTGAAGTTTTCAACACAATCACAGTAACGCTATTATTAAGCAAAACGTCTACAGAAAATGAAACAGTGATATTTAGAAAAGAAATCGTAATTTGCTTTAACAGCAGAACACTGGGATCCCTGCAAAATAAAATTTCTACAATCCCCATGGTAACAGGTAAACCTTTGGTCAGAACGGAAGTAGGCCAGCTGCTCGCTTCATTTTCTATCAACCCAAGTCAACAAAATTAGTACTTCTGAATCCGATCACTCTCTTACTGGAAGGTACTGTTGAAGTGCCACCGTTCCTCATCCCATATATTTGTTTTTCTCTTTATCTTTGCTCAGCCTGACCATTACAAGTTGAGTAAAACAGGAAATCTCACTGCAGAAGGCAATAACAAAACCAGTATGTCAGTGATAACACTGATGAAAATGATAGTAATCGTAATAAAACTTTTTTTTTATCAGCCTTAAAACATCTAAATTAAATGCCAAGAAACACTGGGCTTTTATGTTAATGCTGCAGTTGAAGTAAATATTTTTATTTATATTTACTTTGTAATGCTTATTTTGTTTTATACAGTCATAGAGATCCATAAAGAAGACAGAAAACCTATAACCTGCGTTAGAAATCTTAATTGGTGTCCCTCAGCTTCTGCAAATTAAAGCAGACTTGAGGCAGGATTTTTTTTTTTAACTGTCATTTTAAAGAAATACTATTATTTATTTATTTTATTTATATAGCTGCCTATCTCATATACATGATTGTGGGCAAGTAACAGTTAAGAACATTTAAGAATAATGCTGGTATTTTCTTTGCAGATGGTTGATTGAACCATTGATAAAAACTCATGTCCAGAAAGATAAAGTTGGAGACTGAGCAATAATTATCAGAATCTAGAACTTCTAGATTTACAGCTTCTTGAGGAGGCCGTCCACAACCATTGTCTTCCAGGCAGGAAGTCATAGTCTTTCTCTCAAGGGTGCATTTATCACTCATCATTTATCACCCAGCCCACAGTCACCTCCCTGGCACGTCCATAATTCAGAGGGACAGAGGTTCAGAATACAGGTGATACAGCCAATGTCTCAGAGAACCATTGTCCACTTCCTTTGGACTCATAGATTCCCACTTACCTCAGTAATCTTAATCACCGCCTCAAGACATGACCACCTAGCATCTACGTCTGAACAGATCTGTGCAGTTCAGGGGTGGTTTCTGGATATTTTTGCTGCCGGTTCACTCAGGGTTGCACTGCGGGTGCACACACAAAGCGCACACGCGTGCAACAATAAAAAAAATAGCTTCTGCGCATGCACAGAAGCAAAATCCAAGATGGCAACACCCACAGAGACACATGACGTCATCGCCAAACTACTAACGGTTCTAAAAACCCATTAGAACCAGTAGGAACCCACCTCTGGTGCAGTTTTAATAAATGCTCATGCACACACAGAAATACATGAACACAGAAATACTTGAATAATTCATCATATTTTAGATGCCCAATATAGTGAATGTAAGCCATGAAAACTCATGCAATAATAAACTTGTTAGCTTTTAGGGTAATAAAAAACAAATGAAAAGCTTGCAATGGAGCTATTCCTTGAAATCTTATGTAAGTTCAAACATCTTGCTTTTAAAAAAAAAAGATTCTTATCATCTATGTGGTCACATTGATGCTAGAACCATAAGTGGCAAAAAAGGATCAAAATAAAACTATTTAAATGCCATTGAATTTTGTTTATGATGCAGCAGGATCCAATCTGGGTCAGTCACCAGGACCAGAGGTTTAGTCTTCCGAGCTTTCGGATTCTTGCTGGAGCCCATCCTCAGGGAATTTTCGTTTATGGTGTATTGGATTATAATGTATTACACAGATAGTCTTTGACTTAGGACCACAACTGGGAACATCTGTTGTTATGCAATGCAGTCGTTATGTGAGACACATCCAATTTTACAACCTTCTTTGCTATGATTAAGTGACCCAGGCAGTTGCTAAGTGAATCACATGGTATTTGAGTGAATCCAGCTTGGAGTGAATTGACTTAGCTTGTTGGAAGCTCCCTGGGAAGCTGTAAATGACAATCACATAACCTTAGGACAGGGGTCAGCAACCTGTGGCTCTGGAGCCGCATGTGGCTCTTTCACCCCTCTGCTGCGGTTCCCTGTCACTCAAAATATGTGTCACAACTGCCAATGTGTGATACCCGACAACATGCGATTTATTGAGTTTTTCAACCCCCAGTAGACCAACCATGGATAAATCCAAGAAAATAAAATTTTCAGAAGAAAATAGAACGTTTAATTCAACTACATATGCTAGTTTTGTGGCTGCTCATAAAATAGTCGGGCACGGGAAGGGTTTTGTGGCTCCTGGTGTTTTATTTTCTGTGGGAAACGGCTCCAAATGGCTCTTTAAGTGTTTAAGGTTGCAAACCGCTGCCTTAGGATGTTGCAAATATCATAATACAAGTCACCCAAATTTTGATCACATGAGCGTGGGGAATTGTGACAATTGTTAAGTGTGAAGACAGTTTTCAAATTATTTTTTTCAACACCATTGTAACTTAGTTTGGTAGTAAGCTGAGGACTACCTATAATGTACTGAATATTATTTTGTTCTTCATAGGCTTTTATCTGTCTTGCTTCAGCAGTCAGATCTAAGTGAAATTAATCATCAGGATAATGAGGTAAGCAATTAAATCTCCACCCAAACATATTCCATACTGTAGAATTAGGATAGATTTTAAAATGTGGTCCCCGAGATAGTGATTCATGCTAAAAGATCTAAAACCAACTCATACTATTTAGCATTCTGGTGAATATTATTTTCTGCACCAAAGTACATCATGAAGGCAAAAAACCAGGGATACAATTCAACCGGTTCTGACAGGTTCTGACAGGTTCTGGAGAACCGGTAGCGAAAATTTTGAGTAGTTTGCAGAACCAGCAAATACCACCTCTGGTTGGCCCCAGAGTGGTGTGGGAATGGAAATTTTGCAGTATCCTTCCCCTGCCACGCCCGCCACGCCCACCAAGCCACGCCCACAAAACCGATTGTAAAAAAATTTGAATTCCACCACTGCATAAAACCTAGCAAGCTTCCCTGTTTACAGTGTGCCTTTCAGTTCCTCCTAAGCAGAATTTGATAGGTAAATGAATGACAGCAGCGATAGCAAAAGAAATGGAGCAGTGGGAGAGAAGGAGAAAAGGGTAACCCTTTAGATTGTGCATCTTTTTCTAGAAAATAGAATCTTCTGACTGCAATTGCTAAAAATTAATAGGCGTTTCCTATCACTTTTAAGCAGGAAACATGGAAACCATAGTGTGAAAACTATAGCGTGCTGAAGTTAGACCAACTACAGAAAGTATGAGAAAGTCTACTTGTGCATATTTTTATCCTTACCCCATTAGAGCTATTTAAAAGAATAGAAAAATGGAACAATTTTTCACAAAGCAACTTCTATGCCAAGGCACCTTATTCTTATTGGAACCTTTTTAACAGAAACAATCTGTTTCTTTATGACCAATTAGAAATGGTGGAAAATATTTGTAGCTCGGGGGGTAAATGTTGGTGGTGGTTATTGTTCATTTGGGACACTTCGTCACCAGGCTAGGTAACACCATCAGCAGAACTTTGGTTGGAGTGTCTTGTTTCAGTTCTCTTTTGCTTTTATAGGTCATGTGGTCAGTTGGTTATGTGACCAACTGGTCATGCCATGTGAGGGTCATCTGGTGGTGAGGTCACCCTGGATGGAGGTCATGTGAGTCGACTAGTAGTCGATGCCATCATTGGTTGGTCAGTCAATTTATGACCAATTCTACCTTCCAAAGCAGGTGTTTTTCATTCTTGACAGCTTAAAGATGTGCGGACTTCAACTGCCAGAAATCCCCAGCCAGCTATGTTGACTGGGGAATTCCCAAGAGTTCAAGTCCACATATCTTCAAGATTGAAATACTGGTCTACAAAAAGGATAAGGTTAACTAAAGCTCTAATGATTTTGTTGTGATTTTCAGGGAATGACATCGCTTCACTGGGCTGCATTCCACAATCAACCTCAGCATGTTCAGACATTGCTGCATAAAGGATCAGATCCAACTTTGGTGGACAAAGATTTTAAAACAGTCCTGCACTGGGCAGTTCAGGTGTGGAATAATTGCTAACCATGTAGTGTCCCTTTTGTCTCCATATTGCATCTTGAAAGGGGAACGAAAAAGAGCTATAATCCTACAGCAGAATCTGAAACCTGATCTGAACCAAATCTACGAGAGGAACATATGCAATGACTAATCCAGCTGTGTCTCATACCCCTCACACTGAGAATGGCACCGTAGGGTACAGTAGAAAAACAAGTCATCAATACATGTTTTTAAGAAATGTAAAAAATATCGGTTATATTCATATTCTCAAAGCTAACTTTAGCATGCAAAAAAGGTGGTTTACCTTTGTAAGAACTCCTTTACTATAAGGCTGTTTAAATTCAAGAAATGTAAAAATGCTGGCTTCTGGTTACAAAAAAAAGGGAACCAAATCATAGCTTTGCCTAAAACCACTATAGCTGAGAACCAAATTGCAGACATGGTCTTGGGTAAGACTGAAGATATATTACCGTATGGTGTTGTCAGGCAAATGTTACCACACTAGCGCTCCAGATGGCCTAGGCACTAACCTCCATTTCCCCCTTTTTAAAAATGTTATTAATAAATTAGGATCCAGCACTAGAAAAAGAAATGTCTGATGCCATTGCCATCTGTAAAATTCTTAGCCAAATTTCAAGGTAATAATCCCCTGGTATTATGTCAGGGCCCAAAGTCATTTTTAGAAAAATAAGGTGGTTGCAGTTGAATTCTGATTTAAATTAAACAAATTCTTGAGCTGGTTAAAAACCAAGAACTTGATGAGTAATAATTCAGTTTGGAAAGCCCTAACAGAACATTTATAAATAAAGCAACATGTGTACTTTCTGGGATAAGGAAATCAAAAATGCTTATAACTGGTAGATCGAAAATTTGTTCTTAGCAATGTTGGTAATAACATATTCTCTATGTGCATAATTGGTTTTCAGAGTGGAAACCGGATCCTCTGTTCTGTTATCCTGAACCACCATCAAGGCCCATCAATAATAAACTACGATGATGAGAATGGGAAGACTTGCATTCATGTTGCAGCTGCGGCAGGATACAGTGATGTTATTAGTGAGCTGGCTAAAATCCCAGAATGCAACCTGCAGGCGCTGGATGTGGATGACAGGTGGCCATGGAAACAAAGAGAAGAGCTGTCTGGGGCTTTGCTTGCCTAACCCATGGTTGAAAGAGGGTTGACTGCTTTTGAATGCAACAGGGGTCCTAATGTTTCTCCTTGGTCGTTTCTTTGTTAAACAGCAATTAGGCAGTGGGGCCTCTAGCCTGTCTTCAGCTAAACCATGTTTTTAATGAATGCACATGTTATATATGACATATTAAGTCAGATAAAGCAGTAGGTTTCTGTTGCAGAACTGGGGTTGCAGGGAATGGGAAGGATTTGTAAACATGGTCCAAAACAGAGGTGTCAAACTCACAGCCTCATGTGACGCATTGGGACTTTTTCCCCCTTCACTAAACTGGGCATGGGTGTGGCCAGCGCGTGAAGCACCTGATCCACGGGCTGGGAGTTTGACAGCCCTGGTCTAAAATGTGGTGAGCAACTGGCAGCCCCTTTCCAAGAACCCTGCTAAGTTCAAACATTGGAAGTTTTCCTTTCCTGCATCCTGTTGGTTGTCAGAAAATTATAGAACGGAAAAGGAATGTGAAAAAGAGAACAAAGGAGCCTGTTAGAAGGAAGGGATTATCTCCATCAAATTTTCACTCCAGTCCTACTCCCTGTGGGGGTTAGCTTTACCTTTTGTGCAATCTTTCTCCCCAAGGAAAAGAGGTCCTTAATGCTGCAAAGCAGTAAAAATGCTGGAAAGAAGGACATCTATCTAAGTCAGGAGTTGGCAACCTTAAATACTCAAAGAGCCACAAAGGTCCTAACCGGAAGCCCCTGTTCAATTCTGTTGCCAACTGGAAGTTCAGTTCCCCCACCATAAAGTTTCCTCCTAGCATGGCGTCCTTTTTCCTCTGCCTGTCCTAACCAAAAGCCCTATCAATCATGGAGCTGATCGGAAAACCGGCTCCTTGCCATAGAGTCTTCTCCTGGCGCGCTGTGCTTTCCCTGCCTCCCAACTAGAAGCTCCTCTTTAAATGGTGGCATCGACCAGTGACAGGGAGCCACAGCAGAGGGATGAAAGAGCCACATGCGGCTCCAGAGCCGTGGGTTGCTGACCCTTGATCTAGGTGATCTTCAGCTCCAGCATTTTCATTTTAGAAATTCACTCTTCTTATCAATTGAAGGATTGCAGTACTAAAACCAACAATGAATTTTATTTCTGTGTTTTTAAGTGAAAAATCACAGAAAAACAATTTGGGATTTTTGTGTATGTACAGTATATGAGGAAGGTGAATACTTGGAACATCACAATGTAGGACGATTTATTTTTTTATTTTAAAAATAATAAAGTTCAAATTATTTGGAAACTGAGAAGCTAAGCCAGTATAGGCCTGACTATTCACTTGGATAGAAAATACTGCAAGCCCCAAATAGTTTATGAGACATTAAAGGAAAAAAATTTATTTAAATTATCAGATTGAGAATTTACACTCAGTTCATACTGGGAATTCAAAGTTCAAATATTGGTATATGTGGCAAAATATTAATACTAATACAAAATCCTACTAACCAGTGCCAAATTATATCAGAATGGAAAGCCTTTCAACATAAGTTGTTGTATTAAACTTGAGGTTTCAAAAAATGCCTAATTTAACTCTTTTGAATCAGAACAGCTACATGGAGGCTATCAGAGAAAAATAATGAGGCAACTCACATGCCATCGTTAAAAAGATTTTGACCTCACTGCTCCCAAGGAAACCTATTTTATAGTTGTAGTAAGCTGTATTGTTGCCATTTGTCTCTGAGTATTGAAAAGAAATGATAACATGCTCCAAGATCAAACTTTGAAAGAATGTAATCATCTCAACTGATTAACTTAACATTTAAACAATTGAGCCCTGGCTATGTAAATATATGAAAGACCTCTACAGATCTTTTTGTCTTTAAATCAAGAAAGGGTTAATTAATCACAGTTGTCAGAGGTTCCACATAGTAACTGATAGCAGAATGGAAGAGTGAGTTAAATCCCATGTAGGAGCCAGGTCTGCTAAGGGCTAATATTAATCCCCTTGGATTTTACATGGTCAATTAACCCTCTTTAAAACTTCTCATGACACGGTTACTACTGTGCATGTTATGAAAACAATACCAATTGTCTCACCTAAATCTAAAATTTTAAATTCTCACTACTGTATGGATTTTGTTTTACTTATTTTTTTCCCATTAGGACACCTTTGCATTGGGCTGCAGCAGCAGGAAAAACCGACTGTGTTAAGACTCTGCTACAGTTGGGGGTGGAAAGCAGCCCCAGGGATATCAATGAGAATACACCTCTATCGTATGCTATCTATTGTGGACACTCAGAATGCATTGCACTGCTCTCTCAAGCAAACAGGTAGAGTTTTTTCTTATAATAAACCAGATTCAATTTTTTTCAATTCAGGATAGAGCTGGAAGGGACCTTGGAGGTCTTCTAGTCCAACCCTCTGCACAAGCAGGAGACCCTATACCTGTGATGGCGAACCTATGGCAAGCATGCCACAGGTTGCACATTGTAGCCATATCTGAGGGCATGCGAGGCATTGCCCTATGTCAGCTCCAGCGTGCATGCTTGCTCTGGCCAGCTGATTTTCGGCCTTCCGGCGGGCGAGGGACAGAGGTGAGTCCCTACCGGTTCAGACTAGTTCTATCAAGTAGCTAGTAGTCCGCTGGATGTCACAGAGCCGGTTCTGCTCCATGGGCGCGGGCATCTTTTTTTTGGAGGGGGGGATTTTTTTGAATATTTTTGTTTTTTTTTGCGCATGTGCAGAAGCCAGATTTCCGGCACTGCGCATGCGTTGCCATCTTGTTTTTGGCCTTTTTTATTTTTACATTTTTTTTGTTTTTTTTCTACTGCGCATGCACGCATGTATGAGGCGCAACCACACGGCGCGGGAGGCAGTGAACTGGCAGCGAGGTAAGTTAGAACCCATGCCTGGCGGGGGGAGGCCATTTTTGCCCTCCCCAGGCTTTTCTGAGGCATGGGGAGGGTGAAAACCAGCCCAACGGGCCAACCGGAAGTTTGGAGGCTTCAGTGAAGCCTACGCGCATGCGGGGGGCAGCGGGGGGGCACGTGCATGCACAGGGGAGAGGGCATTGCATTATGGGTGTGGGCAGGTGCACACACAGACTCTTTTGGCACCCGAGCAGAAAAAGGTTAGCCATCACTGCTCTATACCTATACCATTTCAGACAAGTGGCTGTCCAGTCTCTTCTTAAAACTTCCAGTGATGAAGTGCCCACAACTGAAGGCAAGCTATCCCACTGGTTAATTGTTGTCTCTGTTAGGAAATTTCTTCTTAGTTTCAGGTTGCTTCTCTTCTTGATTAGTTTCTATCCATCGTTTCTTGTCCTGGTGCTTTGGAAAATAAGTTGACCCCCTCTTCTTTGTGGCAGCCCCTCAAATACTGGAATACTGCTATCATGTCACCTCCAGTCCTTCTTTTCTCTAGACTAGCCCTACCCAAATCCTGCAATTCTTTTCATATTCATATTGCTGAATGTGAGCAGATTGCTGAATATGAATATAGTCATACTTCTGAATATGAGCATTCTTCAATTTATCAGATGACTGATTATGCTTTTCATTGCAAGTTACCATGTAATGTAATATCTATACATGTTAAATGTTTTCCTATTTCTGTATTCAAAGTTTACTATCCCAGGATATCCTAATCCATCATGGCTATACCAAAATATTTTACTGCCTAGCCCAAATAAATTTTCTTTCAGAATCTTCTTTCAGAAGGAAAATTCTATAACTCATGAACAGAACTTTCAGTTATCATATTTTGGGAAGAGGTCCTGTTAAGTATTTTGTGCAGAAAGTTGGAAACTATACATCCTTTTTTAAATACCGCCTTCCTTGGTTTGCTTCTTCTATTCTGTATTCCACTGTTGATATCGCCACTTTTTACAGCTTTGAGTGTCAAGGTATAATATAGCAGAGGCATCCAAACTTTTTCGGGCCACAGAACCTATTAGGTTTTGTTTTTAAAAAGCTTTAGTGCTTTAAAAAATTGGCTGTTCCCCACCCACAGCCCTTATTCTCTCAGAAAATCAATCAAAATTCTACAGAACAGTTTGAAAAACACTGCTACAGTGAATACTATCAATAACTCTAACTAAGAATATGAAACTGGCATCAGTTGATCATTATATTTCATAGCTGTTTAATGCACAGTTTAAATTGGATTCAGAACAAATATAATAAATTGCATTTTAGAAGATAGCATTTTTTAAAGAATTAAAAGCACTTTAATATATCAATATTTGCTGGTATATTCACACACACACATATACACACAAACACACCATTTATAACCCTTTTTTTCCTTGTAGTGCCTGATCAAATAGATTGATCAGCTTTTAATAAGACTTCAAAAGATTTGCAAAATCTGCTTCAGTGACTCCATCCATCCACCTCATTCTCTGCTGTCCCCTTCTTCTTTTGCCTTCAATCTTTCCCAGCATTAGGCTCTTCTTCCTTCTCATTAGGTGGCCAAAGTATTTGACATTTGAATTCTAGTTGAATTTAATTAAGGCGTAATTCAATACAGTTGCTTTAATTACTCTTCCAGTATTTGATAATTTCTCTCTTCTGTCTTCTTAACAATTTTGGGAACAACGACTTGAAATTTTTTGGACCACTTTGTGGCCACAAGTAATGAACCTTGGGCATAGGTATCTCTTATTTATTGATTAGATTTATACCCCACTTTTCTTTCCAGTATGTATGATAGTATACAGAACATTTGTTTGCTTTCCCAAACAACCAGTACCGTACGTGTTCCTGAAAGAAAGTTGTTTTTTTCCTTAGTGTGTTTGAGTCATTCTTGACCTCTAGCAACTACATAGACATGTTTTGGCAAGATTTTCAGAAGAGGTTTTCCCTGGCCTTCTTCCTAAGGCTGAGAGAAAAGGATTGACTCAAAGTCACCCAGCTGGTTTCTGTGCCTAAGGTAGGATTAGATTAGATTAGTCTCTTGATTCCCAGCCTGGTGCCTTCAGCCACTATACCAACCTCTTCTTAAGAGGAACTGACCTCAAGTCACCCAGAGAACTGGGAGGGATTTGAACTCGGATCTCCCTGGTGCCAGTTCAACACTTATGTCACTATGCCCTCACTGGTTCCTTTGAACTTTTGTAGGAAACTGAACATCTTATGCATTGCTTTGAAGTAAATAAATCTTACACTAAATATATAAGTCTTTAAAGAAATGCATATCTCTTTACATATCTTTGACAACTGGGTTAAATGAACTAGTAGTTTAATGCGATGCAGGACAGAGTAATAAATTATGATTTTTAATTGTCTTTCTTTCCAAGATTCATTAGTTACTTTGATATTTTCTATTAGCATTGTGCTGGATTTTGCTTCCCAGTTTCTAAAACGTGGCTAAAGAGACGTTTGCACTTCCTCCTCAATCTCAGGTTATTTCTGTATCTATTTCAAATTTCTTTTGGAGGTGTTTTAGAGCTTATTTTATTGCCAAAGGTGGCCAGCGATTTCCCCATAACTAACATCAGTGATGTAATTGTTGTAGGAGTTTCTGGTTATGAGGATTTGTGAGCTGGCTGTCGTATTCAATCTTCAGAACATGCGTCTGTACTTGTGGTTTAGCAGTGAAGATATCTGGTTCGGTTTCTTGCCTCTTGTTGTACAAATTATGGAATATGTACGATCTACCATGTTGGCACTCATCTGCTGTAAGAATTAAAGTTTCAAAAACAGAGCTTCTCTTTGGCCATTAGCAATGATGTGTGGTTATCCAAGATCTGAGTGAGCTTGCAGGCCTGAAGTTCGTGTAGAGGTAGTCCTTGATTTAATGACTGTTTGAAGTTACGACAACATTGAAAAAAGTGATTCACAGCAGACTTCACCCTTATGACTGTCACAGCATCCCACAATCATAGAATAGAATAGAATTCTTTATTGGCCAAGTGTGATTGGACACACAAGGAATTTGTCTTTGGTGCATGTGC